>CAUYQG010259918.1:0-11141 GCA_963574415.1 Tarsius wallacei | reverse complement strand
GACTTTACTTGAGCAAACAATTTCATAAATCGGGACGTCCCCAGTTATGGTTTGTGGTTGGGGTCCTCCGAGGGACTTGAAGGGAAAGGCAGGAGGAAGCAAACCACATTCTTCAGTAACTGATTAGTGATAGTTACATAGCCAACTTATTTGGATTATTGAGTTGGAAATTTTCTGCGCATATAATGGTAGCTTTTTTGGCAGTTTGTGGTTGGCTAAGTCTAAATTTTGTTTTTGTCTAATTTAGTATTTTACAAGAAATTCATTTGAGTTCATAGATTTTCTTAGGTTGGATGCCAGGACTCTACAGTGACATCATTTCTAATTGCTCCCTATTTAATTGTTTCACACATCACAGTAGCATGGGCTTTTCCAGCAGTTTTCCTGTGTTTGGCAAGCAGGATCTCAGACACATCACTCTGCTCCCAGAGCCTGTTTTAGGGCCTGTAGGAAAACCTAAACTTCCAGTTTCATACTCACATTTCCAAAATGGCAACTGGGAAATGGTGTGTGGGGACGGGCGTCCTGATGGGAGAGAGGTGGCAGAACTGACCTGGCGTGACCCAGGCCTCTCCAGCAGACCCAGAGTTTGGACCAGCATCCCAAGTGGCACAGTTTGGGGCCGGGCTGGTAGCTGGGACCCCAGGGTCCTGTCCTATCCCTGTGTGACTCTTCATTCCCGGTAGTTCGACTTTTCAAATAACAGCATTACTTCTCAAACATAGTATTTTCATTGTGTTAGATTTTTTTCACATAGCAGTAGGTGGCTCTTTTGAAAACTTTTGTTAGCTATTTCTGAACATTGCATATGAGAAGAAAGCAGAGAATAATCCCCAGGCTGTCCACTGTAAGAAATCTCTGTGTCTCTCCTCCTTGTATTTTCCCTAGCCACACCGCTTACTAGAATGTCTTTGAGTTTCCCCTTTGGAAATTTTACAGGGTGATGTGTCCTCAGCCACACTGTCTTTTATGATTCTGGGTTTCAAATTGCCTGGGGATGACACAAGATGCCCACAGTTGGTCTCTCTGTTGGAGTGTCTAGTGAATACCAGCCTTTGGGTCATTTCCTCCCAGAAGTCTTTTAAATAAATGTTAAAAGAGTTTACTTGATAAATGGGTCAGAGCCTTTTGTGGGGGAGCAGCTAATGCTTTAGGAGTGAGAGGAGTCTCCTGGTATAATTTTCTAAAAAAAGGGAACCCTTTGGAACATTTAGATTTTCTTCCACCAAAGCACCAAGCAAAATAGTGAGACCTCGAGACCTCGTCTCTACAAAAAAATCAAGAAATTAGCCAAGTGTGCTGGTGTGTGCCTGTAGTCCCAGCCACTTGGGAGGCTAACATGGAAGGATTGCCTGAGACCAGGAGGTCAAGGGTGTGGTGAGCCATGATTGTGCCACTGCACTCCAACCTGGGCAACAGAGTGATCCTGACTCAAAAAAAGTTTTTTTTTCCATATATTCTTGGAGTTATATGAAATTAAATGATGGATATTCATTAAATATTTAGCTCATTTCCAAATAAATTATAACACTAAGACACTAATTACAAGACATGAGTTTAATCTTCCATACATTAAGCTTATTTCAGAAGAAAAAAAAGATTTTTATGTGTTAGTAATCATGTCCTGTACCACACTTAAAAATGGTTCAATTGGAAACATTTATAGAGAGAACAGAGCCCTCAAGTAAATGTATGTATAGGTATAGCCTACATATCAGTTTTAATTAATTAGAATTTTCACTATAGAGCTTCTGGAAAATGTTTTTATTAGGTTTTAGGAGGGTAAACAGCAAACATTTTTTTGTTCTTTTTTTTTCTTGAGTTGGAGTCTCACTCTGTCACCCAGGCTGGAGTGCAGTGGCATGCTCACAGCCACTGAGACCTTGAACTGCTGGGCTCAGGTAATCCTTCTGCCTCAGCCTTCCAAGTAGCTGGAACAACAGGCATGTGCCACCATGCCCAGCTAACCTTTTGATTTATTGTAAAGATGAGGTCTCACCAAGTTGCTCAAGCTGGCCTCCAAACCCTGGGCTTAGGCAGTCCTTTCACCTCAGCCTTCCAAAGTGCTGGCATTATAGGCATGAGCCACTGCATCTGGCCTAGCAAACATTTTTTGTGTGTGTGGTTTTTCTTTCTTTCTTTCTGATATTTATATCAGCAAGGAGTTTTGAAGGTAAGGTTTGTTTATTAGTGGTGTAGGGTGATCACTATTTAAAGATGTTTGTCTTTGAAATGTTTTAATACACTGTTTCCTTTCTGAGTATATGGTTTCATTTGGTTTAGGAGAGAAGGCAAAAGAGACGAAACAAACAACAAAGTGTCTGTCACATTCTAAAAGTAAACCAAAATTTAAAATCAAATGTATACCTGAATATATGACTCAAAATCAGCACAAATAAACATGCATGAGACCAGAACCAAGAAGTTCTTTACCTGAGGCACTGACATTACTGCCGAACGTGTTCAAAATACAAAAACTCAGGCTTTACCTCAGATCTCTTGAATCAGAATCTGTATTTTAATGCTTCCAGGTCATTGTTGTGCACAATAGCATTTGAGAACTAACATCTAACTCACCATGACTTTTCCACTTAAGAATTATACACAGCTGATTCTGTATGATGTAGATATAACACTCACAAATGTGTTGATGCCTTAGTTTTACACTTATAAATGCCTTTAGTTTTATATAGGCATAATATCTTACTAGTTTTGTAGATCCTATGTTAAAAAATATCTTATTGGGTAGTTCAAGTCATTTGTATAAATCAGAATCACTTTTTTGAACTCATTTTGTCTTGGATCAAATGAAGAACTCTACTCCTGGCCACATGGTCAATGTGCTACTTGTCTATTTATTTTTATTTCAGGGACTGTTGACGTTCAAGGATGTGGCCATAGAATTCTCTCCAGAGGAGTGGGAATGCCTGGACCCCGCTCAGCGGAATTTGTATAGGGATGTGATGTTAGAGAACTACAAAAACCTGGTCTCTCTGGGTGAGAATAACTTGCCTCTGAAATATCTAATACACTCCAAAGTTGTATTTCTGTTTTTGTGTAGAATGTCTCTCAAGATCTTGTGCTTTGTATGAATGAGTTTTCAGATTCCTGCTTTCAGAGCAAAAATTGAGGTTTTGGTCATGTAAAAAAGTAATCTTCATTTTGTTTGATTTTGGCATTTACCTTCCTTTTTGAGGAGGTATGCAAGCTTCACTCTGGTTTACTGGTAATTCTAGAAATTCAGTGGTATAAAATATTGTTGCTTCCACCTTAAAATTCTGTTCCTCTCATTTTGATTGAGTTGTACTTGAAAGTAAAGCTCAGGATTCACAAATTCAAAATGTTTTCTAATATTCTAAAAAGGCTGGCAAGAAGCAAAAGTTGAGGAAATAAGCTTTTAGATTCTTTTATAATGTTCTGTTTACCAAACACAGTATTGAGTCAGAAATTAACAAACCTTCAGCAAGAATCATGTGGTTTTTTTTCTAATAAAACAGGCCTCACTGTTTTTAAGCCAGACCTGATCACCTTTTTGGAGCACTGGCAAGAGTCCTGGAATGTGAAGAGAAAGGAGACAGTAGTCAAACACTCAGGTAGGTAGGAGTGAATGAAACAGATGCACGGGTGAGAGGTCCAAAAGTCAAAAACCTTCGACGACAGGCCTTGAAGTGTGAATTAGAAAGCTCTACTTCAATGGAAATGATTTTTGAAGAATCTGAGTTTCTCTTGCTTCCCATGCTCTTAAATTATCTGTGGATATTCCCCTTGTTTCTGTGAGCTTCCTTCAGGTTCACAATGAGAGTCAAACATCTCCCCTTGTCCTATGAAGGCTGCATAATCTGACTGCCCTTTTGATTTTGGAGCGTTCCGTTTGGGAAATTCTGTGCGAATTACTAACTTCCTTGATTTAAGCCATATTTTAAGTTCTGTTTTTGCCTCATGTCAGAACTGTGTGAGCTGGGTGGTGGACAATAGAATTTGCCTCAGTAGCCGGGCTTGGTGGCTCAGCCTGTAATCCCGCGCTTTGGGAGACTGAGGTGAGTGGTTTGCCTGAGCCCACGGGTTCAAGACCCGCTTGGGCAACTTGGTGAGACTTCATCTCTACAATAAATCAAAAAATCAGCCGGGCATGGTAGCGCGTGCCTGTAATTCCAGCTACTCGGAAGGCTGAGGTGGAAGGATCGCTGGAGCCCAGCAGGTCGAGGCTGCGGTGGCCGGGAGTGGCCACTGCACTCCAGTCTGGGTGACACAGTGAGACTCCAATTCAAAAAAAAAAAAAGAATTTGCCTCAGAAGTACCAGGAATACTGTGGACAGGTTCAAATATTTTCTAGTTTAGTGATTTCCAATCCTATGGAGGTTCCCCAGGTGATTCTACAGAAATTGAGGTTTAGTATTTTCATCAGAGCACAAAGAATCTCCCTAAATATTAGAAAATGTAACCCTATGTTTCACTTCAACATTTCATTTTATCTAGCCCGAATTAAAATTATAAACTTAAATTCTATATGCACAAGTTTTTCAAATATAAAATAGTTTAATGTATTACTTAACTAAGCAAATATCTATGGGAAACATAAACTTTGCCCAGTATTTAGTAAACTTTCAACTGTTACCTTGTATCTCAATAACTCTTATTTTATGATTTTGTCTGGCTAAGTATAAAGCTTACTGAGAATGTGTCTTTATCTTATAAATGAAAGTTTGTACTCTTTGACCAACTTGTATTTATGACCTTTCCCCTGTTGGCACTCACCACACTCACCATTCTCTTCTCTATTTCTGTGAGCTTTTTTTTTTTTTTTTGAGTTCAAGTCTCACTCAGTCGTCCAAGCTGAGGTGCAATGGCACGCTCTTGGCCACCTCAGTGTCAGCCTGCTGAGTTTAGGTGATCTTTCCACCTCAATCTTCCAAGTAGCTGGAACTACAGGTGCGTGCTACCACACCTGGCTAATTTTTTGATTTATTGTAGAGATGAAGTCTTGCCAAGTTGCCCAGGCTGTTCTCGAACCCATGGCCTCAGGCAGTCCTCTCATCTCAGCTTCCCAAAGTGCTGAGACTATAAGCTTGAGCCACTGCATCCAGCCAGATCTTCTTTAGATTTCACAAATAACTGACATTATACAATATTTTTATTTCTCTTTTTTTATTACTAGAATGTCCATCTGATTCATCCATCCATGTTGTCAAACTGACAGGATTACCTTCATTTTGGTTTAATGATATTCTGCTATGTATTGTGAATAATTGGCTATGAACATAGAGGTGCTGATATCTCTTTGACATAGTGATTTCATTTCCTTTGGATATATGCCCAGGAATGAGATTGAAAATTTGAATGGTGCTTCTATTTTTTTCTCACTTTTTTTTTTGAGTCAGGGTTTTACTGTTGCTCACATTGGAGTCCAGTGACATGATCACAGCTACCGTGACCTTGACCTTCTGGGCTCAGGTGTTCCTCCTGCTTTAGCCTCCTGAGTAGCTGGGTCTCCTGAGTAGCTGAGTAGGTGGTGTGCATCACCATGCCCGGCTAATTTTTCACTTTTTTGTAGAGACAAGGTCTCGCTATGTTGCCTAGACTGGTCTCCAACTTACTGTCTCAAGTAAGCCTCTCACTTTGGCCTCCTAAAGTGTTGTGATTACAGGAATGAGACACTTCACCTGGCCTTGTTTTTAATTTTTTGAGGGCACTCTGTACTGTTTTCTATAATGGCTGGATCAATTTCTATTTCCACCAAGCGTGTACAAAGGTTTCCTTTTTCTCACTCCTTTGCCAACATTTGTTATCTCTCGACTCTGATAATAGCCACTTACCAAGTGTGAGGCGATATCTCATTGTGGTTTGACTTGTATTCTCTGATGACTAATGACATTGAGCACCTTTTTTTTTTTTTGAGTTGGAGTCTCCGTCGCCCAGACTGGAGTGCAGTGGCCACTCCCAGCCACCGCAGCCTTGACCTGCTGGGCTCCGGCGATCCTTCCGCCTCAGCCTTCCAAGTAGCTGGAACTACAGACGTGCGCTACCACGCCCAGCTAATTTTTTGATTTATTGTAGAGATGAGGTTTCACCAAGTTGCCCAGGCGGGCCTCGGACTCGTGGTCTCAGGCAGTCCACTCACCTCAGCCTCCCAAGGCACGGGATTACAGGCTGAGCCACCGAGCCCCGCTGAGCACCTTTTTATAAACCTGTTTGCCACTTTTATGTCATCTTTAGAGAAATATTTACTCAAGTCTTTTGCACATGTTAAAAACAGATTTCTTTTTCCCTGGTATTGAATTGTGTGAGATGCTTTTATATTTATTTTGGACATTAAACTCTTATCAGATATGTTTTTGGCGAATCC
This sequence comes from Tarsius wallacei, assembly GCA_963574415.1. Classification (NCBI taxonomy): domain Eukaryota; kingdom Metazoa; phylum Chordata; class Mammalia; order Primates; family Tarsiidae; genus Tarsius; species Tarsius wallacei. The sequence continues at coordinate 4,798 of CAUYQG010259918.1, read as the reverse complement.
TTTGGTTATGTATTCATATTGTTCTTTGTTTCCTCTGCTGTGCAGAAACACTTTAGTTTGATATAGTCCCATTTATTTTCATTTTTTTGCTTTTGTTGCTTGTGCTTTTTTTGGTGTGATATATATTCAAAAAAATCATTGTGCCAGGAGTAACGTAAAAGGGATTGTTCTCTATGCTTTCTTCTAGAAGTTATAGTTTGTGGTGTTAACCCTTTTTGACGTATTTTTTGAATATGAGATAAATGTTTAACTTCATTGTTTTGCTTATGGATATTTACTTTTTTAGCATTATTTTTTTGAAGAGACTACACTTCCTTTTTTGTGTGTGTCTTGGCTCACTTGTCAGATTAGTTGACAGTATACACATGGCTTTATTTCTGGTTTCTGTATTCTGTTTCATTGGTCTATGTGTCTGTTTTTATTTCAGTATCATACTATTGCATAGCATTGCTTTGTCATAGTTTGAAATGTAGAAATGTGATACCTAGAGCATTGTTCTTCATTCTCAAGATTGCATTAGTTATTTTGGGTCATTTGTGGTATCGCAGAAATTTTAAAGTTTTTTGTTACTTGTGTGAAAAAACCCAGTTGGCTTTTAATAGGAATTGCTTTGGATCTGTGGATGGCTTTGTATAGTAAGGACATTTTCTCAATATTGATTTTATTGGATGAAACAATAGACACTGGGGACTCCAAAAGGAAGAAGATAGAGGAGGGTGAGGTTTGAGAAATTTCTTATTGGGAACTATGTTCATTATTTGAGTGATAGGTTCACTGGAAGCTTAAACCTCTGAATTACCCAGTATACCCATGTAAGAAATTTGCAAGTATACCACATGATTTTAAAATTGAGTAAGGTGTATCTTTCCATTTATTTGTTTCTTTATTACTTTCATCAATGTCTTATAGATCTTTTACATTCTTTGTTTAATAGAGTCATAAGAATTTTATACTTATTTTTTGAGTCAGAGTGTCTGCCATCCTGGCTGGAATGCAGTGGCATGCTCATGTCACCACAGCATCGACTACTGGACTCAGGTGATCCTTCTGCATCAGCTTTCCAAGTAGCTGGAACCCACAGGCGTGTACCACCACACCAGGCTAATTTTATTTTTTAGTAGAGACAAGGTCTTGCCATATTGCTCAGTCTGGTCTTGAACCACTGAGCCCAGGTAATTCTTTTGCCTCCGCTTCCCAAAGTGTTGAGATTACAGGTGTGAACCACCATGCCTGGCCAGAATTTTATACTTTTTGATGCTATATTGAATTTTATACTTTTTGATATATATAAATCTATTTATGAGAGTAAGTGAAATTCTTATCTTTTTTCTCAGTGTTTCTTTAGCATATGAAAATGCAGCTGATGTTTATATGTTCATTTTGTGATTTCAGCATTGCAGAATGGGTTTATTAGCTCTAGCTTTTTCTTTTTGTATCTCATTTGCAAGCAGAGAGAATTCCTCTCTTTTGTTTCTTATTTGAGTGCCTTTTATTTCTTTTTTTTATCTAATTGCTCTGGCTCGATGTCTCAATACTTCTACTTCTGTTGATTTCCAGTTTTATCCCATTGTAATCAGAAAGCAATGGTAGAATCTTTTTAAACTGTAAAAGACTTCTTTTGTGATTTTTTTTTTGGTTTGACATATGATATGATGAGTCCTGGAGAATATTCCATGTGTTCTTAAGAAAAATGTGTATTCTCATACTGTTAAATGAAATGTTAAATGTGTCTTTTAGGTTCACTTAGTCTCACTTATACATACATATAAGTTACTGTTATACAAGTATGTTGTTTTCTTTCTAGATTTCTGTCTGGATGAGCTGTTTATTTTTTAAGTAGGATATTGAAGTCCCTAATTATGTGTTTTGTATCTCCCCCTAAAGTTGATGTTACATGTTTCAGTATTGTGTGCCTATATATTGTCAATTGTTTTATCGTCTTGACACATTAACCATTGTATTATTATATAGTGAACTTCTTGGACCCCTGTGACATATTTTGTCTGGACATCTATATTGTCTAATATAAGTAGAGCCATGCTGCACTGTTGGTTATTGTTTGTGTGGAATATCCTTTTCCTTCCTTTCACTTTTAGCCTATGTTTGTTCTTAGATCAAAAATTAGTCTCTTTTAAGCAGTATATTAAATTTAAAAAATTCACTCAGATATTGTACTTTAGTTTGCTTGATGATGCTATAACAGAATACCACAGACAGGTAATTTATAAAGATAGAAATTTCTTTGGTTTATAGTTCTGGAGTCTAGGAAAACAAAAAGCATGGCACTTGTATGTGGTGAAGTTCTTTTTGCTGCATAATAATATGACCAAAGACATGAAGAAGAGAGCTTCCTTTTATAACAGACCACTTGTGATCAATGAACCTATTCTTATAATAAGCAAATTAATCTATTTATGAGAGTACTGCTTTTATGGCCTAATCACTTAAAGTTTCCACCTCTTAATTCCATTAAAATGACTATTAAATTTTAATCTAAATTTTAGAAGTGACATTCAACCTATAGTATTATCTATTTACTGGAATTTAATGTCTGTATATGTAATTGTTATGTAAGAAGTTTCTATTGCAGTGTTGTTTTCTGTTCATTTTATAGTTTCTTTGGTTTTTCTTTCTCGTGCTGTCATCTCTTTTGTTTTGCTTTTTCTTTTGTTATATGCTTTGATTTCTTTCTCCTTTTTAAAAAATGTCTGCCACTGTTTTTTAGTGGATTTTGTGACACATAAAACATGTAGAAACATTAAGACAGCAATTTAACTTAAGTGTATAGAACTACTCTTCAATATTCCTCCCCTCCACACATTTTATATTATAGATATCATATGTTGGAACTTTTTATGTTGTATATTCATTAACAAATTATTGTGGCTACACTTATCTTAAATACTGTTGTGCCTCTTTTATCAGAGTAAACAAATGATTATGATTATGTACTACCATTACAGTATTAAAATATTGAATTTCACTATGTGTTTACCATTTCAAGTGAGATTTATGCTTTTATATGTTTTTATATTGTTAGCATTTCATCATTTCAACATGAAGAATTCCCTTCAACATTTCTTGTAAGGCAGGTCTAGTGATAATGAATTGTCTCACCTTTTTCTTGCAGGGGTTGGAGAGTGCGAATGTCTTGATCTCTCCTTTATTTCTAAAGAATAGCTTTGTTGGACATAGTCTTCTTAGTTGTCAGGGTTTTTTGTTTTGTTTTGTTTACTTGTCAGCACTTTGAATATGTGATCTTACTCCCACCTGACCTGCAAGGTTTCTTCTGAAAAATCTGCTAACATTATAAAGGTTCGCTTTTGTATGAAGAATATCTTATTGCTTTGAAGTTTCTCACCTTGTCTTTGAAGTTTCATGCTTTAATTATAATGTGTCCTGGGACAATCTTTATTTGATTTTTGCTGTAAGTATTTTGAGTTTTGTGAACATGGATGTTTGCATTCTTTCCAAGATTTGGGAATTTATAATACATCATATCTTTAAATAATTTTTTTTTTGCCTTTATCTCTCTGCTCCACCTGAAAATTCTTGTTTTTTCCCAGTAGTCAACTTTATTGAGGGCATGAGTGGCTATAACAGAGCCCTGGAAATCTTTGGGAGTTTGCCCTGGCATCTGCCTGGATAGTGGCCCCACAGGTGGCTGGGGATAGGGTTTCTGCCACCTGGGTTTACTTGAAGCTGTGACTCTCTGCTTCACCCAGCCAAAAGCTTTTGGGCCCAAACATAGCTGAGTAGCAGGGTGGTTGCAGTAGGGCTTGCTTTCATGCTTGGTGTGGCCTCTGGAGGTGAGCATCTCACACTTCGGGCAGGACCAGTACCAGTCCTTGCTCAAGGAGGTAACCCGCTCAGCGAAGTATACCTTCTTATCGCACTTGGGTCACTAGGGCATGGCGAGTGCAGGTCCATGATGAAACAACTGGGACTCAAAAATCATAACGTGTATGTGTGTGTGTGTGTGTGTGTGTGTGTATTTCACTTTTTGATAGGACTGTCATGCATTTCTTGCTCTTTTATTTATTTATTCTCCTTCTAATTGACTGCTTTTAAATGACTTACCTTTGAGTTGTCTGTTTTCATTTAGCTTTTTGGAACGTTTAAGTTAGTTATTTTAGCCAAGCATGGTGGCTTGTGCCTGTAATCTTGGGAGGCTGAGGTGGGAAAAGCAGTTGAAGCAAGGAGTTTCGACTAGCTTGGATGACATAGTAAGACCTTCTGTTAAATAATTTTTTAAAGAAATTAGCTATTATAATGTGTGCCTTAGTTTCAGTCCCTTTTCAGACTGAGGTGGGTCTGAAGTTGACCCCAGAAGTTTCAGGCTGCTATAAACTATGATTACATCACTGCACTCTAGGCTGTGTGACAGAGTAAGATGCTGCCTTTATTAAAAAAAAAAAGATATTTTTAAAAGTTAATTCATATATCTCTACTTCTTACAGTTCACTTGACTATATGGTTTGGTTCCTTGATTGGGACATGCGTCTTGGTTACCTTTATGTTTTGTGACTTTCTTGAGGGTTTGGTCAAGTGAGAAACAGCTTCCTGTTCTAGCCTTTCTAGAATGGCTTACTGACATGGTTTGGGTTAGACATTCTTGGTGGGTGTGTTGCTAACATCATGTCTTCTGTGGACTGCTGTGTGTGTTCTTTATTGTTGTTAAATAGGTTTTCGTGTTTTTAAAAAAATTTTTTAAAATTTAATTTTAAAGATGTGGGGTACAATTCAGGGTTAGGTATAAAATGTTCATTATGCAGGTACCCTTTTTTTTTTTTTTTTT
>CAUYQG010259914.1:0-15550 GCA_963574415.1 Tarsius wallacei | reverse complement strand
CCTCTGGCCTGTGCCTCCCAAAGTGCTGGGTTGGCAGGTGTGACCCACCCGGCCCTGGTGACCCTTTTCTTTTCTTTTTATTTTTTTTTTTTTTTTTTTTTTTGAGTTGGAGTCTCTCTGTCGCCCAGGCTGGAATACAGTGGCATGTTCACAGCCACCGCAGCATGGACCTGCTGGACTCAGGCAATCCTTCCGCCTCAGCCTTCCAAGTAGCAGGAACTGCAGATGCGTGCCACCATACCCGGCTAGTTTTTGTGATTTGTTATAGAGATGAGGTCTCACCAAGTTGCCAAGGCTGGTCTCAACCCCCAGGACTCAGGCAATCCTCTCGCCTCTGCCTCCCAAAGTGCTGGGATTACCAGCTGAGCTACCGTGCCAGTCTAAGCAACTATTTAAAAATTAAGCCTACATACACATTAGAAATACATTTTAGTTCACCCATGCATCCAACACAATTTAAAATGGAGAAAAAAAATTTCTTTATTGGCTTGAAACAATACCACACATTAAACTCACGTACAATTGCTTAAAGAGTATCTAAAAAACTCTCACCCCAGTGTTTCCTTGCAAAATAAGTGAAACTCTATAACCCAGAGACCTACTTTAAAAATGAAACACTGACCAACACAATCTATGTGCAGCTTCTAGAACTCTTTATTTATGTGCCACTCCCATTCTAAATTCGGTTTCCAGAATGTGGTTTTAGGCAGGGCAGCTAATGTTTCTGCCTTGATGTCTCAGGTCTGCAAAATGGGACTGCTTTTCTGTCATCCGTTCCCTTCTCTCTCTCTCCCTTTTCCCTGAGAGCTGCTAATGACTGTTTGCCAAGTACTTTGAAGACTCTAATTACTGTTATCCCCAGGATATCAGTTCAAGATTCTAAGGCACCTGGGAGTCCTGCAGACGGGAGATACCAGCGAAGGAGACAGTCCCATCCTTGTTGTACTATTTATCATTCTCAGAGGGCAGTATCAAGCCCTTAGGCTTGAATTACTCAAAGGTGAATTACTCAAATCAACTCTAGAATCTGCTGAAGGAAACCGAAGGTTCTCACAATTATATTACAGCCGTTCTCAAAGTCAGGGACACAGGACTTCAGCCGTGGGCTCTCAGTTGCCAGCAAGTAAGATTCAAAAAAATCTTAGCATGTGCGGAGCATATAGCAAATCTTTGTTGATTGACCACTGGATGCATGAATCAGATGATCAAATGTCTAATAAATCTGGGGGCTCCTAAATTTCAAAGTTGCTGTCAAGATTCAATATACCAAGACAGTTTTCCAGTGTCTCCCATTTAGTAAGCTCTACCCTTAAAAAAAAAAAGTTTATGGCCAGGTGCAGTAGCTCAAGTCTGTAATCCCAGCACTCTGGCAGGCAGAGGCAGAAGAATTGCTTGAGCCTAGGAATTTGAGCCTGGCCAACATAGCAAGACTCCATCTCTACAAAAAAATTTAAAAATTAGCAGGTGTGCTGATATGAGTCTGTAGTCTCAGCTACTTGGGAGGCTGAGGCAGAAGGATCACCTGAGCCCAGGAAGTCAAGGCTGTGGTGAGCTGTGACCATGCCCCTGCACGCCAGCCTGGGCGACGGATGAGACCCCGACTCAAAAAAATAAAAGTAAGTTTATAAATGAAAGTCTGCTGGATGGCTACAAAATTCGAGCCAACCAGGTAATCACCTGACGTTCAACACCAGTACTGTTGTCCAAAGTGGAGTCCCACACCTGTCTTCACCTCTCATCTCTGTGTCTCGGTCCTGAACGCATCTCTATTTAGAAACGGTGGCAGTCTCCAGTTCACAGGTCTATAGTCAAAACTTCACTGAGCGCATGAGCATACACTTGCCGTGAGCACCACAGTAGGAAGCAAGAGATAGGAAGCCATGGCAGCAGTCGTCAGGGAGCATCTAACTGATCCAAGTTGTCAAGGCTGGCATCAGATTAAAACAACTCACAGGCCGGTATGGGCGAGCATCCGTCTGAGTGGTACTACTGGAACTCAAAATTCAGAGAAAAGGATTTGGAATGGGTTGGGCAGGGTTCCTAGGGCCAGGAAGCATAAGTAGGAGTTCTGGGAAGGCTAAAGAAGAGGCCGAGTCTTTCTCCCTTGCCCCCTCTCTATCGCAAAGGGATCATTCAGATTTTTCTGGGCAAAATTTTCCCGCAGGGGTAAAAGTCCTCAGTTGGGGCCTAAGTTGTATGGTTTCCTTGCTCAGCTGTGTAGCTGTTGACAACAGCCCTTACCCCAAACTCCCTGGGGTTTATCACTGATCAGGAAGGCACTGAATTAATCTGTGGTTCTCAAACCCGAGACCTGAGAGTCTGCATTTTCAACCAATTCCCAGGTACTGGCCTGCAGACTTCATTCTGAGAACCACTGAATGAGAGTGTGGTAAGATACGAGCAAAGCACAACACCCTTTTGGGATGGAAAATTCTGCAGAAGGCACATCTAACCAAAGGTCGGTCGGGAGCACGGGGCTCCTGGGGGCTGGACTTCCCAGCCTGGGGCAGTGGCAATGTCCTTTTACTAGGTGTTCGGCATCAGGACCTCAGGAAGCTGCAAAGGCTCCTGGCTCCGCTAACCAAATACTTCACAAACCTCTGCCACTTGTCAAGGGCTTTGCCTTGACATCATCCGCAGAAACGCTCCTCTCCTTTTGATGGGTCTGAGCTCAATGATGCAAAAATGCTCCTCTGAGTTGACACAGAGGAAAGGAGGAGATAAAGATGGATCTCACAAGAGATTTCAAACACACATACACCACACACCCTCAAGGGACCTAGCACAGGAAGGGGTGGAGGCCAGAAAGAGGGACCAGAGATCAAAAAAACAACCCAAGGCAGACAACAGATAAACCGCTCTGCGGTTAGGTCCAGGACATAGGAATTGAATCAGTTCTGGAAAGTGGTTTCTTCAGATCTGCCCAGTGCTCCCCTGGCTTATTTGTGACCAGTGTCTCATGCTTTTCTTAAGGCTGCCTTGGCAGAAGAGGCCCCCTGCGTCCCACTTGGTCTCTTACAGCACCCCGTCCTAAACTCTTACGAAGTGGATACATACACATCCACCCACGGCAGATATGAGCTCATCTCTGCGGTAAAGACCAGCGCTATTCCCTGCCAGCAGCGCTACTTTTTATTTCTTTTTAATGAGTGGAGTTGAAAAATACGTTCACCAGCTGAAACTGCCAGGGAAATTTGAGACGGCAAACGCAATTATTAACTCGGTTGAAATGTATTATTAATAATAATGCTTAGTTCTGTTGTAGCATTTTCTGGCTTCAAAGCCGTTTACAAACACCAACTAATTAATCCTTACCTCAGCACGGTGAGGTAATTAAGTATTATTATCCCCATTTCCCAGAGGGGGAAACTGAGGCAGAGGTTAGTTACACCGTTTGCCCAAGGCCACAGAAAGGATACGGCTCTCGGAATCACGGGCGTTCTCTAACTTCCAACATCTCTCATGGCCAGGGGAAAGCCATGTCCTCTGGGAAGCATTCCTACAGAAGAAAGAATTGAAGAGAACCGTCCCTGGCCTCACTTTCCATGCAGCCCCTTGCTATGGGTAATCAGAACTTTCTTTTTCTTTGGTGTTGTCCCTCCTCGTTAACATTTTTTAAGGCATGCTGACTTGGGGGAGATGCCAAAGCATTTTTAATGATGTTTGAAGGTTTCAGATAATAATAAAACCCTACGCCCACACAGAGAGAACGCAAGCCTGGTATGTGGAGGGGGGCTGTCCTGTTCCCTCTCTGCTCTGGCACACTCCGCTGCAGCCGGAAACTTTTTTTTAATCCCCAAGAAAAGACAACGAACGTGGAGAGGTAGCAGGCCGGGCCAGAAGCACGGGACTCCATCTTCACTGCCCTCTTAAAAATTCCATCCTCACTCCCATTGCCTCAACTTTTCTCAAAGCCGCCGGCCCCACCCGTCAAGTGCATGTGGGTTTTTTGTCTGTTCCTTGTATGTCACCTAATTTTCTCCGAAGCTTTCTTTTGTTTTTGTGTGTTGGTTTGTTTTGAGTTGGGGGGTCTCTTTCTGTTGCCCAGGCTGGAGTGCAGTGGCACAATCACGGCTCACGGATCATGGATGCCTTGACCTCCTGGGTTCAGGTGATTTTCCTGTCTCAGCCTCCCAAGGAGCTGGGACTACAGGCATGTGCCACCACACCTGGCTAATTTTTTTATTTTTTATTTTTATTTCTTTTGGTGGAGACAAGGTCTTGTTATGTTCCCCACACTGGTCTCGAACTTCTGGGCTCAAGCGATCCTCCCAACTCAGCCTCCCAAAGTACCGGGACTACTTGCATGAGTCAGCACACCCAGCCTGATTTTTCCTTCTGCTTTAAAATCTTTTCTTCAACAGGAAGGATGAGTGCTGGCACTTTCTGTCTCCCCCGCGCTCAGCCTGAAGGCCCTGTGGCTGCTTGTTAAGGGCTGAGCCAGACTGGAAGCACCAATATCGCGTCGTGTCATCGCAAGGCCCGTTGCAAATGTCTTCGTGGCTTCCAGGGGCCTCTTCCTGCCCCTGCCCTCACAGAGGTGAGTCTCGTCTTCTTTCAAGTGCCCACTGATGGCCGAAGAGGGAAGGAAGGGGTCTGGGGTAAAAGCAACTGGGCAACTCCCCACACCCTACTCCTGCCCGGGGAGAGCCCCCAGATCTTCTCTCAAACTCCTGGCCTAGAGCAATCCTCCCTTCAGCCTCCCAAAGTGCTGAGATTACAGGTGTGAGCCACAACACCCCATAGATTTTCTCTTGATCCACCCAGCTTAGCCTTTTCCTGCTGTGTGATGACCCCATCAGCACCACCCCCCGAGCCTGTGTGCTCACCAGCGGTGCTCTGCTCTCTGTGGGTTCATGTAAAGTTGTCTCAAAGGACTTTTAAAACACCACATAGTTTAAAAGACATATATAAAAATTCTTTTCATGTCTGTAATCCTAGCACTTTGGGAGGCCGAAGTGGGAAGACTGCTTGAGGTCAGGAGTTCAAGACCAGCTAACTCAATATAGCAAGACCTCATCCCTACAAAAAATTTTTAAAAAGAAAAAAAAGTAGCCGAGCATGGTGATGCATTCCTGTGGTCCCAGCTACTCGGGAGACGGAGGCAGAAGGTTCACCTGAGTCCAGGAGGTCGAGGCTGCGGTGCACCGTGATCATGCCACTGCACTACAGCCTAGGCAATAGAGTGATGCTCTGACACAAAAGTAAAACATTTTTAAAAACCAACAAGCACAAATGATATTAAAGTAAGCACAGCAGTCATCGGTCACGGAAAGGCCCCTCTGTACCAGGTTCTCTCCATCCTCACAGCACCCTCTGAGATAGAAACACTGTCATGTCCCTCTTACAGCTGGCACAGAATGTGTCAACAACTTGACCAAGGTCATGCCAATGGCAGAGAGTAACAGAGCTGAGGCTCCAACCCTGGTCTGCCTCCACACCCCTGCCCTCACCAAGTCACTGCACCAGCTCTTTCCTAGAGCAGAAAACTCTCCTGGCTAAATAGCTACTTTGTAGGGCTAGGCTTACTGGGGCGTCTGAGAGTGAGTGAGATTTGTTATCCTGGGAACCAGATCAGAACTCTTTGCTGCGTCACTTACCGTCTGGACAAGTCCTGTCATATGCCATTTCCTCTTCTATGAAATGGAGTTAGTGATGTTGGTTCCTCATCTCCCTCACTCAGTACATTTTCTGTGAGTCCCTGTCGCTTGCCAGTTGTTCTTAAAGGATATGTTCTATTCCATCCCTTCTTGGAGTCCTTGTCGAACTCGGCTCCCTGAAATCTGGTTACGTCTCCCTATGGTGGCATAAAGATGCACCACTACACACACTCAGTGCTGTTTTCTTTTTCTTGGTCTTGTCTCCAACCAGATTATCAGCTTCTTGAAGCTAGGGACTGTGCCCTATACATCTTGCTGTCTGTGCACCTAACAGAGTGACCTACACACAGTAGGTCATCAATGCCTGGTTTGTTAAATAAACGAGATAAAAGAGCACCCATGAAGGCCCTCTGTAGATGGCTGATCGGGATTCAATGCAGCAAACAGAGCCAGCTGGGTGTGTTCAGCAGAGAGGACTTGAATGCCAGGAATTCAGTGCTTTCTATAATAATCCCTAGGAGGGATCCTTAGGAGGAGTCGACCCTGGGCTGAGCTGCAGAAATGGCTCTGAAGCATTGCAGAACAGACCTGCTACCTGAGGAAGGCGAGGGTCAGGGAGCCACTCCTGGACCCACAGGGCTCGGGCACCACTGCTGTGACCTGAGGACCAGGACACTCAGACGAGGTGTTGCTGGCCCTCCTGCTACAGGTGCCTCTCAGAACCCGCAAAGTCAACTAATGAACACCAAATTATGGCAGTGGAAAAACTCCATGCGTGTCAGCACAGCCAGATGCGTGGCAGAGGAAATGGCCAAAGAAGCAGAAAAGCGTCCTCTGTTCCGTTTCTACCGCCCAAACCTCATGCCAAGTCATCTGAGTCGTGAAACCTGCTTTGCTCCCAGAACCCTGGCTGCAAGGGATTCTGGGAACATGTGTTTCAGCTTCCTAATCTCTGCAACTCAGGAAAACACACTAGAAGGGAGTGGGAGTGGCAGCATAAATTTAGGCCATTAGTAAAAGACTGTTAAAAGTTGTCCTCCAGAGGTATTATACTTGTGCCTTGTAAAGCTGCAAAGCTAAGCCCCAAACAATATGACAGGAAAACAATAACACAGACAGAGCAGCCCAGAGATCAGACTCTGCAGCCAGGGATTACTTGCTGGGCATCGATAGGGCTGAAAGCAAGCTGTACCAGAAACAAAGACACAGCCTTTGATATACAGCTTTGCCTGCCCTATAACAGTGGTTCCCTCATAAAGATGTTGCAAGAATGCAACAAATTGATGCGTGTAAAGTATATGGGATCGCGCCTGGCACTTCACAAGTATTCATTAAGTGTTAGCTGTCATTATTCACATTACAAACATTAACAGTACTTATTAATATAATTCTATTAATAGCAGTTATTTGTGACTGGTCTTTTATAGGATCTTTTATATGTTTCTGGCTAAAAGTGGGCTGGGACTGGCTGCCTCATGGCAGGCCTCTCTATCTGTCATGTAACAGCCCCAGTCATGCCCAGGAAAGAATTCCAGCCTGGAGTCTAAAAGAGGCAACAGGAGTCATGGGCTTCGGTACTAAAATACATGCTGCCCTGTGCTTAAGAAGTCCCCCCTGACCACAGCACACAACTTCCTTTATTTCTTCTCCCACACTGAAGCTCAGTCTCTAGGAATACAGGAGGTTAAGAAGAACACTGTTCCCCCAGGAGACTATCAAGGTCTGTCCCAATTTAGTGGGGTAAACTAGGAATATGAACTCAGAAGTACTGTTCCCAATAGCAAAATCATGGATCCAACCTAAATGCTCACCAGCAATCGACTGGATAAACAAAATGTGGCATAGACACACCATGAAATACTACACAGCTGTAAAAAAAAAAAAATGAATGAAATCAAGTCCTTTGCAGCAATGTGGATGGAGCTGGAGAACATCACCCTCAGTGAATTGACTCAGAAACAGAAAACCCAACACTGCATGTGCTCACTTATATGTGGGAGCTAAATGGCCACAAAGATGGAAATAACAGACACTGAGGACACCATAAAGGAGGAAGACAGGAGGGAGGGTAGGGTTCAGAGATTACCTATTGGGTACAATGCTCACTGTCTGAGGAATAGGCCCTTTGAGACCCAATCCCCACCATTATGCAATATGTCCATGTAACAAACATGCACTTGTACCCTGAATCTAAAATTAAAATTTAAAAAGTGCTCCTCATAAGCCCCACCCAGCCCCGACTCCCTGCTCCAAGCCCCGCCTCCCTGCTTCAAGCCCCCGCCCTCCCCCCATTCCAAGCCCTGTCTCCTGGTCCCAAGCCCTGTTCCCAGCCTCACTGCGCTTGCGCAACCTGTCCCTTCAGCTTCAGCTGCGCATGCGCCCCTGCTACCTGCCAACTAAGTGCCTAGTGGCCCGTCGTGGGCAACTGTGTCTTAGCAGGACCAAGTCCAACCGAAGTGCCAGTTTCCATGTCAGTCTCTCTCGCTGGATTAGAACGTCAAGGGTGGAGCTGCAGCGTGTTCATGTCGGCAACCTCACACTTGTCATGGTGCAGCACATAGTAGGCGCTCAACGCATCTTTGTTTAAACATAAGTGAGCAGTGGATTAGCCTCGCCTTTTGCTGAGAGGGGTACACGAGGCCCCTTTTCTGTTCCCATCTGCCTCCTTGCAGACATGTCTACTCTACGTCAGTGGTTTCCAAATGCACTCATCACGGGGGTCATCTGGCCAGATCTTAAAATACAGATTTCTAGGCCCCGTGCAGAGATTTTAAAAACCTTCCTTCCCCACGCAGTTCTGATACAGAGCCAGGTTTGGGAATCATTGCTAAAGTTTGGTCAGAGAAATCTGAAACGATGTAACAACGATGCTTCCGGAGAAATGGAGGTGAAACAGTGACAGTCACATAAACAGGAGGCAAGAGCCATGGCCACAGGCAGGGGAAGGGGGAAAGAAATTTCTCCACAGTGCTAGGATTTTAGCTTTTTGACACAAACGACCTCAAGCAAAATAAATGTAGCCAAAGACGTCATGCAAAACTCCAGAGTACCTGTCAAGCCAACCGTTTCTTCTCTTTCAAGAAAGGGGCAGGGAGGCAGCCTAAAAATGTGAGTCTTTGGTCAATGCCAAAACATCTTCGATAACACATTTACACACCTATAAAAACAGAAAGTTTCGTCAGGAACGCCAGTACACGATTCTGGAGCCCATCTAAAGCTATACAGCTGCAAAAACATAAAACATCTCTCCAATTTTTAGAGCAAACACTTTAGAGAAAATTCCGTAGACAGAGACCAAGTAGAATGACTTTTTGAAATGTCTATGACAAAAATAAGATTATCATTGTGTTTTTATTTTATGGACTTTTATTATTTTATTCTATGTATTTTTTTATTTCCTTTTTGCAAAGTTGTCTAAAGAGATATAGGAAGACTTTACATTTATCATAGAATGAGAGAAAAGAAATGTTTATGATTACGGGTAGGGATGAGGAAGTGAATGGGTTGGACTTTTTATTAGCATCTGGCCTGACCGTAGGAAGAACCTTGGCCATTAGCACAGATGCAAATAAGGGAGAAAATTAAAACTAAACTATTTAAATTTTTTAAAAGGTGTGCCAGGCGCAGTGGCTCATGCCTGTCATTCCAGCACTTTGGAAGGCCAAGGTCAGAGGATTGCCTGAGCCCAAGGATTCGAGATTACCCTAGGCAATTTGGCAAGATCTCATCTCTACAGTAAATGAAAAAACTAGCCGGGTGTGGTGGTGCATGTCTGTAGTTTCAGCTCCTTGGAAGGCTGAGGCGGAAGGATCACCTGAGCCCAGCAGGTCGAAGCTGCCATGGCCTTGAGGGTGCCACTGCACTCCAGCCTGGACTAAAGAGTGAGACTCCGTCAAAAAAAAAAAAAAGATGTAAGAGGAATTCCCCATGGTCTTGACATTGAACCAAGCCAGTGATGGTGGGAAAGGAATGTGTAAGACCCTGAGAGACCATTCCAACACGTGCCATACCAACCCCTGGCCACCCTGGGTCCAAGTTTCCACAAAGCTGCATGCAGCTGTCCCTGGTGTCGTTCTATCCATTTCTGACCCTGCTGGAAGTGCCTGTTTGTTGAGCTTTTCCCCCTCGGCACAGCGAGAGGTTGCTCTGCTGTAACTCCAGTTCCCGCAAGCCTGGTCCTTCTTTAACAGTTCTTGTGTTGTTATTAACCCAGTGACTAACTGAGAGGTTTGGCTTTTGAAACAGTGCCACCAAAACTCCTCCCTCATCTCTGAGTGATGTCAGCCCATAAACCAGAGAGCCAGAGGAAACAGTAGAGATTTCAGTGGGAGCATTTAATGAGGTGGACCCTTCTTGCCCCAAATCTAAAATTACCTCCCTTTTTTTTTTTTATTTTTTTGTACCAGGCAGTGAAAGGATCGCTGAGGGAATTTAGGATGTGGATTCAGATTTAAGAGTAATTTTGGTGTTTCGGCTTTGAAATTCTCTGGGGGAAAAGAAATCATGAAGTCTTTTTATATTCATCACTACCAGATGACTTCAAGCGACTCATAAGACTTTATGAAAAGAATCTGCTGATTTCTCAATGCGGTTGGCATAAATGGCCCCAACAGCCCTCAAAGACGGGAGACGGTAGGTTTAACACCAGAAATTGAAGGACACAAGCCTTGGAGAGCCTTGAAAAAAATACCCAGCAAGTGAACAGGTCAAAAAGAGAGCAAAGCCCAGGACTCTTCTTGATAGGACATGCAGCTGGGGGCCACTACCTTAAGTGAACTGATTCAGAAACAGAAAATCAAATACCGCATGGCCTTACTTATAAGTGGGAGCTAACTTGGAAGGCTGAGGCGGAAGGATCGCCTGAGCCCAGTAGGTTGATGCTGGGGTGGCCATGAGCGTGTCACTGCACTCCAGCCTGAGTGATGGAGTGAGAGTCCAACTCAAAAAAAAAGTTTAGTATTCTGGTTTTTCTCCTTTATTAGCTTTTTAATTATACATTCTCTTATTATTCATTTGTAGATCACTCTAAAGATTACAATATGCATCCTAAGTTCATTAAACCTACCCTAAACTTAAAAAGAAGTCGCAGCTAACCAATGAGTACACATGGACATGAAAATGGAAATAATAGACACTGGGGACTCCAACAGGAGGGAGGTGAAGGCTGAAAAATTGTCTACTGGGTGCCACGTTCACTGTTTGGGTAATGGGTACGCTAGAAGCCCAATGCCCAGCAGTGTGCAATATATCCACGTAACAAACCCACACGTGTACCCTCTGAATCTAAAATACAACACACTTGGAAAAACAAAATAAAACCATCTAGACATCCAAGTCCCCTAGGGGACTCTGTGCCCAAAAGAAAGACACAAAGTCCTGCTCTTCATCAGGGATGAGAATTTATAAATTTAAATGCATGGTCTAACTTTACAGAGGAATTGTGAAACTGAGCACCCGTGTTGACCCGCTGACAGCTAAAGCATGATATTAATTAATGGCTCGCGGGACCCTGGCCAAGACCTACATTAAAACAGACAATGCTTCTGCTGACACAGCACAACCCTTCAATGAGTACAATTAACTTTTCACTTTTTTTCATGGTTTCCTCCAGCCAATGCCACAGAGAGGTGTTTCCATCTGCAATCTTCAACGGCCTCTCAGTCGCTCCCAGGCCTTCCGAGGCAGCAGAAAAACAAGCTCCACGATGCTAAGTGTTGCAATGTTTGACTCAAAGCAGAGAGTCCGGGAGCTCAGTCAGAAGCAGGAGGCCGTGTTTCTAAGTTCTGAGTTTGTGTTGTTGTTGTTTTTTGAATGCTTTTTCCCATGCTGCATGGTGGTAGTAATTAGGCTCCTAAGATAGTCTGTTTTATTCAAAGCCCAATTCCAAATCATCAAGGTAAATGATGAACTTGTCAAGAAAGCTTTCTCCATTTATTTTGCATGTGGGACACCCTTGGTCAATGCTGATCACTACCCAAGATGAACCTGTCCCCAAAATCACAGCCCAAAACAGGACAGTCTAACATAAAAAAGCAAAGCCCCTGTAGTATGCCTGGGAAAGTACATCATGATATCATTCTCATTTTTTTTTCTCTTAGCATTCTTTCCTTTTTCATTTGTTTTCTTCTCAATCTGTGACTTAGGAGATAAGATTCCATGGAAAGGTCAGCCAGTTTTCAAGCAGGAATTGGGGACTCAGATTTTGGAACCATTCGAGGGATTTTAAACATGCATCATTACAGCCGGGAGTGGTGGCTCATACCTGTAATCCCAGCACTTTGGGAGGCTGAGGCCAGAGTTCGCTTGAGGCCACAAGTTTGAGACCAGCCTGGGCAACAATAGCAAGACCCTGTCTCTACAAATATAAAAAATAAAATTAATCAAATAAAAAGATACATCATCATATTTTCTGCACATCAAATATAGAATTTGCATTACCATAGAACTCGCATGACCTTGCATTCATAAAATCGTTCACTTCAGTAAATGTATTTCTCTCATCAAAGAATAGCTCTCCCCACCCAAGATACACGTTATGCCTCCACTTTCTTCCACAGACAATGTATCCCTAGAAGCCCCTTTGATTTGGAAGAAATCTTGCAACCCCATATGAAACACACTTCCAGTGATAATCCCCAATCCCCAGTGAATGTCTCCACAAGCAGGATTGGTGCAAGTGATCTAGCTGGGATATCAGTAAGCATTCTTTGAAATAACAGGAATCACTATGTATGTCACAAAGTACATTCTTAAATATATGGTTGTGTTATCTTTTTAACATCACTGGGAACATTTAAAGTTCTTTTTCCATTTCTTTCAAAGGCAATTTGTCAATCTCTGTATTTTATGAAAGTGTTTTACTTACTTCCAAACACCTAAATTGATAAATAACTAAATAAACAAACAAATATATAACAGGAATCTATAAGACCATTCACTCGGTCATTCTCTCTTTCCTGTCCTGCTTCCTACCACGAGTTTTGAGAAATGGGCATTGAAGAATCAACTGCAGCCATCGTAATGCTGCTCAAGGTATAAATCTGTCCTTCTCTGTGGTTTCCTTTCTGCTGGTTCGACAGCCTACAAACCAGAAGACAGCAGAAGCAGGGTCACCAACTCACTAAGAACCTTAAGCAAATTGTGTCCAAAAATTGAGCAGCGTATATTTCACTTATTCCTAAACCAGGGTTTCCTTAACCCCACTGCAAAGTACTCAAGCATAAGTCTTGCGAATTATGTAGCAAGGTACGCTAGATTTACAGATTAAAAAAAAAAAAAAGATTAAGTGGAAAGATGTAAAGTGATTTATTCAGCACTGCCAGCTCTAACTTCCCTCATCCACGGCTAAATAAATCCCACTAATTTTCTCAATCTGATAAATTGCTGATAAAATCAAAGGGAACAGGAATCTCGATGTTCTTGTCTCCCAAATGAGGCCTAAAATCTGTGTTTGTTTACATACGCATTTCCAAAATGAGTAATTTAGGATTGCATTGTTTATGTCATTTGGTACAGTCTGCCTCTGGGCGTGAAGAGCACAGGCATTTTAGTGGCACAAGTTGCCCCCGTCACCTGCATCTATCAAACCTTCTGAAGAGAAGCCAGAGGAAATCTCCATGAAGAAGCGGGAAATGTCAGCACAAGGCAAGATGGCCTGCTTTCTTCCTGTGTTGCTGATTCGAGAGGGACAGTTAGTGGGCATGAGGGTGACGGGACAAGTCAGTGGGTGAATGAAATTCACAACCTCTCTATGTCGTGGAAGTCATTAGAGAAGGGTATATCACCCCAACATGGATAGGTGACACCCAGGGTGGCTCATTCTAAATAGAAAAAGGCGGGACTGCCAGGTGAGATGGGACCAAAAAGAGAGAGAGAGAAATAGAAAGAAAAAAGTGGGATCACCTCATCTTAGGATATTATTGGCTTTAATCAACGCAACACACTCAACAGAAATTGGTTATTATAGCATAGTAGTTAACAATAACTACAAACTATAACAGGAACCAAGCATTTACTAAGTATCGGACACTACGGTGTTAACATGGGTTGTCTGATTTCACCTTGCCCGCAAGCTTTGCAAGTGAAGTAATAAAGGAATCAGAGTCAAAGTTCCTTCCCTTAGCAGGTGTATGATATTGGGCAGCTAACCTTTCTAAACCTGGGTTTTCTCATCTGGAAAATGAGACAATGTTGCGTGCCTTGTAGAACTCTTGTGAGGATTAAGAGAGCCGATGTACCCAAGCAGTAAGCATATAATAGGTGTCGTTTACTTTTATTTTTATTTACTTTTTCCTTACTTTTAGTTGTTTTTTATTTATGCTTAGTAACTTGACACTGATAGCACATCATCTCTCAAAAATATCAAACATGTTATTTTTACACGAAAAAGGTAAAAATTCAGGAATGTCATCATCGTGTTGGTGATTTCCAAGAAGAGTTTAGTTTTTCTTGCTGTAGAGGTATCATCTTCCTCCTTCAATGACTTCGTGTGTGTCCGTCACAAGGTTTTTCTGAGTGTCCCACAGCCTGTCCAAGTTGGACAAAACCATCCTTTCGAGAAGACTCACGAGCCCCTGCACTTTCCAGAAAGGTGACAGAAGGGGTGGGGAGTGACATGTCTCTCTGGAGCACCATTGTGCTCTCGAGATCAACTGCTCAATTCTCTGCTGGTAGGTGGATGCCTATCCCGACAACCTTAGGCCAGAAGGAAGGGGCAGGAACCCCTTCTGCCTCCACCCTTCTCTCTGCATTCACTATGTGGTTTTTTGCATTACAATCTCATTTTCATCATGGCCTCCCCGTTATTCCAGAGTGCCCAGATCAGGCCCCTCATGGTGCATGTCCACACAGTTACTTACCACTGAGCCTGATGACCTTGCTCTGTTCCCATTCCCAAGTTCAGTTTTACTTTAAAAAGTATCAGGTCCTCAAAAACAGAACTACCGCTCAACCCAGCGATCCCACCTCTGGGTATCTGCTCAAAGGAAAATAAGTCATTATATTAAAAAGACACCTGCACTCGTGTGTTTACTGCAGCACTATTCAGAATAGCAAAGACATGGAAGCAACCTGAATGCCCACCAACAATTGACTGGATCAAGAAAGGCGGTATGTGTATATACACCATGGAGTACTATGCAGCCATAGAAAAGAATGAAATCACGTCCTTTGCAGCGACATGAATGGAGCTGGAGGCCATTATTCTAGGTGAACTCATTCAGAATCAGAAAACAAAACACCACATGTCCTCGCTTATAAGTGAGAGCTAAACAATGGGTACACATGGGCATAAAGATGGAAAAAATAGACACTGGAGATACCAAGATAAGAAGGCAGGGAGGGAGAGGTTTTAAAACTACCTATTGGAGCAATTCTGCACTGTTGGTGGGAGTGTAAACTACTAAAACCTCTGTGGAAAGCTCCGTGGCGATTCCTAAAAGATCTAAAAATTGACCTTCCATATGACCCAGTAATCTCCCTTCTGAGAATATACCCAAAGGAACTCAAATCACTCTATGAAAAAGATACCTGCACGCACACGTGTTTATTGCAGTAATATTCACAATAGCAAAAACATAGAACCAACCATGCCGCCCACTGAAAGAGGACTGGATAAAAAAAAGGTGGTACATATATACGATGGACTATTATACAGCCATAAAAAAGGGCAAAATTATGAACTTCACAGCAACTTGGATGGACTTATCTATCACAGAAACAAAGAACTGAGTACCGCATGTTCTCACTCATAAGCAGACCCTGAACAATTATCATAATACTATAAAGAAGGGATCGGCAGTAGTGGGAAACTGCCAGGGGAGGGAAGAGGACTCACTTCATCAATAAGGGTACCTGATCTCACACTGGGTGAAGTGGAGACCAAAGTGGGGCCCAAACTTCACCTGTACAATGACCACTTGTATACCTAAACCTGAATTGTACCCCACATC
>CAUYQG010259908.1:0-26911 GCA_963574415.1 Tarsius wallacei | reverse complement strand
ACACGCTACCACGCCCGGCTAATTTTTGATTTATTGTAGAGATGAGGTTTCGCCTGCCCAGGCGGGTCTCGAACCCGCGGGCTCAGGCAATCCACTCACCTCGGCCTCCCAAGGCGCGGGATTACAGGCTGAGCCACCGAGGCCGGCTCCTTCTCAGAAATTCTAAAGAGAGGTCTATAGAGAGGGGTGGTGGAGGATGGGACTCCAGGTGGACTATGGCTGGGAAGGAGTCGGCCCAGGCAATTCTCTCACCTCAGCCTCCCAAAGTGCTAGGATTATAGGCGTGAACCACTGTGCCTGGCCTTTTTTTGGTTTTTATTGTAGAGATGAGTTCTCACCAAATTGCCCAGCCTGGTCTCAAACCCGTGGGCTCAGGCGTTCCTCTCACCTTGGCCTCCCAAAGTGCTGGGATTATAGACGTGAGCCACCATGCCCGGCTTGTTCATTTAATTTTTAAAACACAAAGCAATGTGGAAGCTGTCCTCCACTATGCCCTACAATTGCCTCCTGTAATACTGCTCAGACATTGTTCCCTCAGGGCAACTATTAGAGTGACCTCTAGAGCAGGCATGTCCAACCCATGACCTGGACAGCTAGTAATGCAGTCCCACACAATTTTTTTTTTTTTGAGTTGGAGTCTCACTCTGTCGCCCAGGCTGGAGTGCAGTGGCACGCTCCTGGCCACCGCAGCCTCGACCTGCTGGGCTCAGGCGATCTTTCCACCTCAGCCTGCCAAGTAGCTGGAACCACAGGCATGCGTCACAGGCATGCCTGGCTGATTTTTTGGTTTATTGTAGAAACAAGGTCTTGCCAAGTTGCCCAGGCTGGTCTCGAATCCCTGAGCTCAGGCAATCCTCTCGCTTCCACCTCCCAAAGTGCTTGGATTATAGGTGTGAGCTACCGTGCCCTGCCTCCACAAAATCTTTTAACATCATGTGGTTTTTAGCATGTATTTTCTCCACGACTCCACGTGTAGTTCCGTTTTTGAAGTTTACAATCACTCCTTATTCATAACATTGCATTTTGGCAGCACGTACATTTGTGAGTGGCTGTTTTCAGTTAGGAAGCACACAAAGAGCAAAATTCGAACAAACATCTCTGACTAGCACCTTGAGAACTCACTAAGAATTGCGACCACTTCCATGGAACCACTGATAGATTAGTTTTATGAAAACAAAGTCAAATTTCCTACTAGATTTATATTGTTCTCATTTGCTTAAGCTATGTTTATACTAAAAAATATTTTAAAAAGACGTCTACTATGCATATCCACTAACTATATTATATAATTTATGTGTGACCTGAGACAATTCCTCATTACTTGATGCAGCCCAGGGAAGCCAAATGGTTGGACACCACTGCTCTAGAGGAGGTAACTGCAGACCCTATTAACAAGGCCATGTTCAGCCCTCAAAGACATGGCAGTAATGTGTTAGGATCGTCTCTCTGAATCTCATTTTGAAAATGAACTAGGAAGGGTATTTTCAGCATCCTGTCAGCACCAGCTCTGGGATGCACCAAGAGTCTCCACTGATTCTCTTTAGCTTATCCAAGAACAAAGAAAAACAGTCGTGACTCAGCAAAATCTCTTATGTGTGGGACAACTCTCTTCCCCCTTAGCAACTTCTCTCCTTCCAGATTCTTGTCTTGTGATCTGTACCTTGCCAGGGAGTTAAAATATTCAATACCAGAATCTTCCCATTTTTTTAAACTTAAGAATATTAGCAAATGTAACTTTAAAAACTAAGTCCCCACATTGAGAAAATTCTTCTTGAGGCTGAAATGAGACATCCAAAACTGTCTCAAAACAGTTTGCCCTCAAAACCAATGAAGGCCTAAATAAGGATAATAAGACATCCATCTATAAGCTATTTTAAAATAAAGAATAGATGGTTGAGATGTAATCACCGTTTATCATATATCTATTATCAGCACAAAGTGTTAGTGTCCGTAAATATTGGGGACAAGTTAGAAATGAGAATATGAATTGGATATTAAATAATCTTAGTGGGCAACAATTCAGTCACTTTCCTAGGTTAACTTTATTATTGACATATAATACATCTCTTAACACACCAGAGAAAACTCAAGATAGGTGGCATGTGGATGGTAGTTAAAGCATATAGGCACACTCACATCCAGGACTTGGATCCTAGCTCTGCTGAAAGCTGAGGAAAGTAAACAAATCTACTTTCTAAGTTAGTTTTTAAATCTATAAGGGAGATAACAGCAGTGCCAATAGGTCATTGCCGTGCTCATAGGGTTATTGTTGTGAGAACTAAATAAAATATTCCATTTAGCACAGTGTCTAACACACAAGTACTAAATAAATGTTTTCATTATCATTATTCTTTTGATAACCTACTTTTCCTCTTCCTTAGGCATTTCCACATCAGTGTCAGGAGGAGTCTTGCACATGTGTGTGTATGTACATGCACGTATGGGTATGTTCTTTCTGAAGGAACTGTGTTTTCACGCTGGACAGACTTTAATAGATTATTCATCTAGGGAAAAGTATTCCGATGTAAATGGTTAAGCAGATCTGATGTATTCCTTCATCCCATGTCCCAATTAAGTCATATTTTTAAGATGGTATTTAAATTTCAGAGTCATTGCATGAGAACACATAAAGAGAGCAAATTTTGTTATCCAAGGCAATTAGAAAAAGAGGCATTTTGACTAATCCAATACTTTAATTAACACATAGTTGACGATTTCAAGAAACTGAAATTTTGTATGCACTCAATATTAAAACTAGACTGACCACTATTTAATCTCTGTATATCTCTTTGTTTCTTTTTTTTAATGTTTTAAAAAATAATTCACGGACTTTGTTAAAATTTAAAAAGTTTGCCCAGGCGGGTCTCGAACCCGTAATCCCAACACGTTGGGAGGCCAAGGCGAGTGGATTGCCTGAGCTAGTGGGTTCAAGACCAGCCCAGGCAACTTGGCAAGACCTCGTCTGTACAATAAATAAATTTAAAATTTTGCTGGGTGAGGTAGCGCATGCCTGTTGTTCCAGCTGCTTGGAAGACTGAGGCAGAAGGATCGCTGGTGCCCAGCAGGTCAATGCTGCAGTGGCCGTGAGCGTGCCACTGCACTCCAGCCTGGGTAACAGAGTGAGACTCCAACTCAAAAAAAATAAAAAAGAAGAAAATTAAAAGGCAAACCACAAGCCGGGCTCGGTGGCTCAGCCTGTAATCCCACGCTTTGGGAGGCTGAGGTGAGTGGATTGCCTGAGCCCGTGGGTTTGAGACCCGCCTGGGCAACTTGGTGAGACCTCTTCTCTACAATAAATAAAAAAAATAGCCGGGTGTGGTAACGCGCGCCTGTAGTTCCAGCTGCTTGGAAGGCTGAGGCGGAAGGATCGCCTGAGCCCAGCAGGTCGAGGCTGCGGTGGCCGGGAGCGGCCACTGCACTCCAGTCTGGGCGACAGAGTGAGCCTCCAACTCAAAAAAAAAAAAAGAACAGTGAAGTCTTGTGAAGCATGAGAAAAGGTGATCATCAGTTGTCTGACTTGAGTAATTGAGCAATAGATGGAATTGCAATTAGCTGAGAGACTAGTTAGAATAAGATCTAAGGTGAAAATTCAATGAGTGAATTTGACAATAAGAAGTCAGGGTAGCATATAGGTTAGAATGTAAGAGGCAAATTCATGTATTAAATATTTTGGTTGTATATGCCGTAATTTAGCAATGTGGAGATTTGACAAAGGGTTAGTAGTACAAATAAAAGTAACCATAAGTAATAAGAGTACAAGAGGCATAATATATGCATCTAGTTATAATATTCTTAGGTGTGTGAATTACAATATATATGAGGTAAAAAAACTTAAATGCCTTTAACTGCTAAATTAAGAAGGAATTCTTAATAGCCTTTTATGTTCAATATCAAAAAGTTCAACTTTATGCAGATTACATAATATATAAAGAGTTTCAGATAGAGTGTTTAATTTTCTAATTATAATAAGTTTGTGTTTTAATTTTTAAAACACCACTCTTGAGGTAGATAAATATAAAATGTAGTTACTCTTCAGTGGTCCCACATGTGTTGGTTTATGATAAAATGTTATTGAAGACTATATAATTAAATCATCCCCATGATATTTTCTCTTTCATAGAGATGAAACTCATTTGTTTCAAGTACAATAAACTTTATGTCTAATAGATGATATATAAAGCTGTATAAGATAGTTTAAATTGCATGTCCCATTGTCATCTCAAACCAAATAGCAGCCTCATTTGTACATCCATCTCTGATTTATTGTCATCATGAAACCTTCTTTGTTTACTTGTTTCACTAAATAGGTTTGACATGGGTTCAAGACCAATCTGCAAAACACAGCAATACCTTGTCTCTATAATAAATCAAAAAATTAGCCAGGCATGATGGCATGCTCCTATAGTTCTAGCTACTTGGAAGGCTGAGGTGGAAGGATCTCCTGCAGTGGCTGTGAGTGTACCACTGCACTCCAATCTGGGTGACAGAGTGAGACTCTGACTTAAAAAAAAAAAAATTAAATAAGTTTGACATTATTTGTCACTTGCATGAATGATATTGACACAGCCTTTCTATATGTTCCTCCTAGGCCTAAAGGTCCCTGTGGTATATTTGTGTCACCTCAAGCAGCAGTAGTATAAATTGGCAGATTGCTGAATATAAAATGCAAATTTCTCAAGGGCAAGGCATCATTCTGCATAATAATCATAATGTTGCCTATAAAAATTCTAAAATTATTCAAAGGTTTATTTTATTTTGCATTTAATCCTCCTTCCTCCAGAAGTTCAAGGGATAAGTAAACTTAGTTTGAAGTTTGGCTATAACCATCCGCTTAAGATAAGCAAACTGTAAAATGTTGGTTCCTAACTGAAAATTGAGAAGGGCTAAGCATGAACTTGACAAATACCAACTGGCTACAAAAGTAACAGTTTCTAGCCAAATTTAGTCATTTAAAATTTGAAACAACTAACATATAATTCAAGATTTCAAATACTTTTATGCTTTATTTTCTCTACATATACCTTAATTCCTATATTAATTTTTGTTTGTCATAATCAACCAGCTTCGATTACAAACTACCCAATGGAAGAGGCCATATTTTCCTCACTTTATTAATATATTATTAATGAAAAATAAATTTTTCACATTTTTGGTGCTACGATGAAAAAAAGTAGCTTGCCTTTAAGATCTGGATAGTATTCTAAACCCTAGCAACCACTGGTCCTTTAAACTCTTTGGTGTCTTGGTCACTTGATGGAATCACTCTATTAATTTTTTGGAGTATTGTAGTTGGTTCTAGAACAATAAAGTATATTTAAAGAGGTAAATTTGCCTCAACACAAATTTGTCTATACTCTCTCCCTTAGAAATCTATTTTTCTTGCATATAAAATGAGTTTAGAACTTTTACACCAATGTATTCAAATAATTTATTTTAACATATATAAGATTAACATGAATAATGTAGTCAGTATTTACACAATATTTTAATGATTCCTTTCCATAGACAGTTTTAAACTTGAAGACTTAATGAAATAAATGTGCTGGTTGTGACACTTCTCACTGATCTTCAGGATTGACATGACAGCTAGCTAATTTGTCTCTGAATCCCTTCCTCTCTCTCTTTAAGATGTATGTCCTTCAGAAGCTTTGACCACATTTTCAGTCAAAGAATAACAATATCACTACTAGAAGATCTATTGTCTTACCTCCCAAGCAAGGACTTATTCACAAAATCCAAGACACTAGCATTCTTAGAAGTATAATAAAAACACTTTAAGTTTTGAAACTTTTAGCACAGCATGGTATAGCATCTCCAAGCACAAACTATGGAAGTCGACTGCCTATTAAAATCCATAGTGTGGCCTTGGGAAGGATACATAATTTCCTGGACCTTAGCTTCTTTATCTACAAAATGGGAGTAACAGTAGTAAAGTACCTATCTTATAGAGTAATTATGTTGTTTAAATGAACTTACAATTAATTTGAGCAGTGTTTGTTTGAGCTCACAGTTTGTATGAGTGTTTTTTAATTTTGTAAAAATGGATAAGATGTCTGAAATTTTAGCACACCACATAGCTTATAAAAAGCACAGTTACAAATGCGTTGTCATTTGATCCACAAATAATAAATGTTTTAGTGTTAATGTTGACTGTACTTTGATATAAAAATAAAACCAAAATATACTCATGACTTCTTTCTGAAATTCACATCCTAAAAATGATAAGATAACTCCTCTTGGCTCACTACTGAAACAAAAACAAAACAAAATATTTTCCTGATACCAGTGTACAAAGGCAGGGCTAGGGATTAGTCTATTTTTAAACTCAGATGGCATCTTCCTAAATAAATGCTCCATCTGAACAAACAATGGCAACATCTGCTCATATTGATGGAAACTTTAGGACCAGTTGAGAGACTTTATTAATTTTTAATTGGAAAGCATATCACACAGTAGAGGAAAAAAAAACAGTAATAACAGTTACTTGCATATTAATACAATGTTGCCAAATCCTAATTTGGAAAAGATAGTATTACAAATTTAACAAATATTATCTTATATAACCATCAAATGGTATACACTGATGCTTTCTCAATAATTTCTTAATCTTGGCCACCGGCAACAGAAAACAACAACCAAAGCACAGTGCTCAACAGAAGACACACATTCAGCTTTCTAATAAGTGTTTTCAAAATAGAACCCCTTTGCAGGGGAAGTCTCTGAAAATGTCAGAACTGGTTGCAAACAAGCACTATACACCTCACGGGAAGCTGAACCCAGTCTCCTATTGTTCAGGAATATTAAAAGCAGTTGTTTTAAGACTTCACTGAACATTTTACTAATGTGTTATTGAATCAAATCTGTTTGCACATCATTATCTAACTAGGTCAAGTGAATACAAAAAGATAATTGTTTAAAACAGATACAAACCACCTAAATACCTTCCTAGGTTATGAAAGTAAATACATCACTTGGATGTGTGATTGCACAGTAAAGTCCTACTCTAAGAAGCATTATTTTTTTCAATCAAAAAGATAAGAAAGCTGAATTAGCTTTTATTTTCAGAGAGAGAGAAAACATGGTGGAATTCTATAAAGGGCAATTTAATAGGCAAGTTTCAATATACCAGACAATGAGGGGCAACGGGGCATACATTTCTATCTTTATTTTACGGCAAAGCAATAACATGGTATTGCCTCTTATAGCCACTGGGTAGAATTTGTGACGAGACCTCTGCTACCCGATTTCCTTCATTTTGTTCTACAAAAAAAAAAAAAAAATCCTAATTTGATGTTATCATTATAAGCTATCTCTGCTTACTAAAAAATATCAAATTTTAATTTTAATTAAAATGTCTTAATAATATTTGTGGCCACATAAAGGTTTAAAAATGTTCATTATGTTTATAAAACTGAGCACGGCATTCTTGTGAAATCACTAAACTCAAAGAGAAAAATTTAAAACGTGAATTTCATATCCAGCAAGTTTTCTCTAAAGAGGTTTCATGGTGTGATAGTCATTACCTTAGTGAATTCACCACCATCCAAGGTCAGGCCATAAGGACTGTAGCCTCAGAAAGTTGCTATTAGGAGAACACTAAGTATAGCATCATCCCATTACTCAGTGCAGATTCCCATTAGCAAAATTCACATTGTGATAGAAAACCCTGGTACAAATCTCTTAATTTCCAATGCTATTCATATCTCTTTCACATATGGTGGCATATAACTAACTTATTTTCTCAACAATGTATTCATCTGATCAACTTATTCTTTCTCTACAGTAAACCTATATGGAAGCCAATTAAAATCAGAAGGTCTTGGAGAACCCAAATCAGAACTGGGGAGTTAGATGACCCACATTTTCAATGACTTAAAGCCTAAGAAGTCCTAACAGAGCCTTTCCAATGACACTTATATACTGGAAGGCACTTCTGTCTTGGGATGTGATTAACTGGGAGATGATATAGGAGGCTAACATATTAATTCTGCATTAGGTGCTAATTAGCATGCCACTTTACTTACCTTAAAATGAGGACTGTGAATTCTTGTTTTTCAGATATTATGTGAAATACACAAAATTTTACCTTTTTATTTACCTTAATATGCTTTGACCTTTATTTTAAACAAATAAAAGTTTTGATAGTTTACATTTTGACAGATAAAACTTTGGCTTGCCTTTTGTCTCCATTTACAGGAAAATGTTCTTAAGGCTTCTTTCACCTGGGAATAGACTTTCTATTGACAATCAGAGGAAATAGGACACTATTTCATTTCACAACTGCCGTGTTGTGCGATGCCATACAATGTGCACAGCATCTTCCTGTTACAGAAATTTTGAAGTAGTTACAGGTATTTCTTTAACTCTTCATTGCAACTTATAACAATAGTGAGATAATTAAAAGGCATAGTATATTTTCTCCAAAGTTCATTCTCCAAATATATAGTTCAAATTCCATCTTAAGCAAATTAGTTAATGAAGTTTTTATTTACTAGGTATCACATTATGGGGTTCATCTTTCCAGCTTGAAGGGTAGAAACTAATGTGTTCACCAAAGGTGAATGTGGACATTTAGGAACACAGCACAAATCCATACCATTTCTTAAACTCAAATTAAAGTTTAGAACCATTTCTGAAGAGCAGTGTTATCAAAATGATTGAAAAGACACTTGGGAAAAATCAAACCCATGTATGAGGAATAAAAGATATCAGTTCAAACAACACAGCAAGCTCTGCTTTTTCAGTCATCTTAAAATAGCTTCAAACAAGACAATAAAGCTCAGAAATAGTGAGGAGGATAATATAAAAACATGAGACAGAGAGAAAGAAAGGGAGAGAGAGCGAGGGAGGGAGGGAAAAAAGGGGGAGAGAGAGAGAGAGAGAGAGAGAGCCTGCACAAAGAAAGAGCTACCAAAATAGTTGATAGTAGATTTTCCTTCTCCAAAATAAATACAGATCTTTTAATGTCTCATGGAAAGTCTAGGTTTAACCTGAAAACACGAACAGCAAAATTGTCTGTCTGCTTAATAGAGAAGTGAACCACACGAAAAGAAAAAGTTAATTAGCATTCAACTAATAGGCACCACAACTTGAGCACTCCCAATTGAGCACTTTTAAAAAGTAAGAGTTCAACTCATTTAAATATGCTAGAAGTTGAGCACCAGTTGAGCGCTTTCACAGCACGCTGAGTACTGATTGAGCTATTTCGAAGCACATGGAGCACTTTTCTGTGTGAATTCTTAGCCAAATTTCCATACCCCCAACCCTCCCTCTGCCTACACAGCTGTTAATCAAGAGGTGTCTTCCCGGTATGAAATTCCTTTGCCAATTAGAATTACATCTTAGCCTTTCATCATTTATGTTTGAAAATTAAGAAATAATAATAATTAGTGAATATGTGTTAGATTGAAGTTCGTTTCTTTTAAGAAGGTATCAGTTAAACCAATTCCATCCCTTAAAGGCTCAAGTTAAATTTTGAAAATTAGTATCCATTCTGAGAGCTGTGAGACTGTGCCAAAATTTAACTATGGACAGCACAAAGGATATTCAATGGTTCATTCCTCTAGGAGTTTAAAATCAGCCTGGAAGTAAAACAATCTGAGACTTATACCATTCCCTAGATCTCTGCAATGACAAGGCTCTCACATGAGCAGAATCTTATTCATAAAACAGAAAAATGTTTCCATGCTTTTATTCATTTCTGTTCTACTTTTTGCACAAATGAATAAAATAAAACCAACTATTAAGTATTTACTCAGTGCCAATTATACATAGGCACTGTGTCAAATACTGATGAGAATACAAAATTTAAAACAGCCCCTGACCTCAAGGTGTTCATCATTTTACTGAGAGAAATAATGCAACATCCTGGTCTATAATGTGATATTCTGATTTCTGTCCTGAAATGTAACTTGCTTTTCCAATTGATAATTTCTTTAGTCTTGATATTTAAATTATCCTTACAATAGTTTATTGAAGGTACTGGTTTACCATTAACTTTTGTAGTTTATTTGTTTGCTTGATTATGGAATTAGGTGGGTATAAATAACAGAAGAACGTGTATCTGGAATCAAATTCCAGATGTAACAATACCGAGAGATGCTATTCTGGGAGGTCCTGTTTAAGCAATCAACTGAAGTTCTTAGACAGCAGCTCTGTGGTTCTAGTTGTACGTGTAAGAAAAAGAACAAAACAAGAGTCTACTTATTCAGAGACAAGAAATGAATGTTTCAAATCTTACATCCTATAAGAACCAGGAATGTTCAAACACAAAAAGATAAATGTTTAAGGTGATGGATAGCCTAGTAACCCAGATTTGAGTATTACACATTATATGCTCGTTTCAGACTTTCACATGTATCCTATAAATATGTGCAAGTATTATGCATCTATAAAAATTAAAAGGAAGAAAATAATCAGGCTCTTTCTCAACCTGGATAATTAAAACAATGCTATTACAAATAAACACATAAATATGCTCATGTTTTACCAGCTTTTAAATTTCATCCTTGCTTAAAAAAGGGGGGATTAGATTAGATTTTTAAAATGTTTATTTAACCTTATCATGGAAATCTTCATAATTGGCCCAGAAATGATCATATATAGGCAGTCTAGAGAGAGAATGGGTCATTGTTGAGAAAAAATCTTTATTTTCAGTTATGTTTTAAGAAGTTATTGTTGAGTTAAA
The DNA here is from genome assembly GCA_963574415.1 of Tarsius wallacei. Taxonomy (NCBI): domain Eukaryota; kingdom Metazoa; phylum Chordata; class Mammalia; order Primates; family Tarsiidae; genus Tarsius; species Tarsius wallacei. The sequence goes on along the minus strand of CAUYQG010259908.1, from coordinate 16,224 downwards.
ATTTAGCCAGTGTGAAGACTGAATTCAATGCAAGGCAAACACTTTCACAGAGGGATGAAGGGGAAAAGAAACATAGTTGGATAGGAAGGAACCATTTCATTCATTCTGGTATATAAGGCTTAGTTCTTATTTAAATCAGTTAAAAGATGTCTAAAACTCTTCAAATAGCTGCAATTTTCAATCTCTGGAAACAAGTTCACATCCACAATTTATCACTCATTTAGAGCTTGCTGTGGACAACATATCAGGCAGTATATTGTGGGAGATTGGAAGTTGAATAAAGAACTTGATCCCATGAAGCTTACAGTCTAATGAAAAAGAACAATAAATAGCATGCTGGTAATAGAGTTAAAAAGACCCTATTTTTTGCTTCTCTGGTAATTATCAGAATTGTTCTCTTTCCAAGCAAATATCAAGTGATTATTTCATTCAGAGCATAATAACATTTTAAGGATTAATTTTGTTTGCATTTGGGTACCAGTATGGCTTACATTCAGCCATCTCAGCTATGTCATTTTACATATGAAGGACTGGAAGCATGGGCACACAGTGGTCTATCTTCTTAAAGAGTTTAGTCATAAGGAAATATACCTGGACATTTGGGGACTGACAGCTAGATGCCCTGGTAGATCTGCATGTTCTCTGGAGGTATGGTCCAACCTTCTATCTCATTGGATACTGTATGAAATGGAGTACCTAAATTTGGTTTTGGTCCTAACCTTAGGGTCTAAGTAGAGGCATTACTTTCGGATACGTCCTGCTAGATTCCATGTGCCTGAGTTGTAACCACCATGGAGAAAAGGGTTGCAATTAAAAAAAAATAGGTAAAGTAAACACAACATCACCAGTTTCTCTATCAAACTGAGAAATACAATATATTAATTCAGAGTCAACTAAGAAAGCGATGATGGTAGAGTAAGATTTAGTGAGACTGCTATTGGGTTGCTGGAGACATTTTACCGTTGTAAGGAGGCCCTGGACAATGGTATTGGCAAGAGCATACGTGAGAGAGCATTTTGGATTTTTCTCCACTAGTACTAGTCTCCAAGCCACATTTGAAACAGCTGGATCATCAACATAAAAACCCAAGGAAATGTTAGTTTTTGAAAGACTCCCAGAATACTTCACTATTTGTTTAGAAAGAAGCAGTGTTTCATTCCAACACTTTAGCTCATAGACATTGCCAGGAAAGAACTCTCATTATTACTTTACTCACCAACAAATGTGCCTCGGGAAGGTGGGTCGAAAAACACATTAACAGTTTGAAATGCAATTAGGTAGATGTACCACTATTTGCTAAACTTCTTGGTTACTTATACCAAAAAGTTATTTATATTGTTAAACTATATTTGTTACCAAATTTCTATATTCTCTCCTTGGCGGTTATTCTAAATTTTAGTCAATTTCTTAAAAATGTAAATTCAAGATCTAGAGCAGGTTGGCCTGCCTAGTTAATGGGTTTATTTTTTGGTTTTAGTTTGCTTTCAAGACAGTTAATTTATCTTGAAAAAGAACAATACTATTAGAATAGGGGTTGGATAAATTAGTAATGCCTACAGGTTTATAATTTCCAAAATAGTTATAGAAATGTAAAGCACAAGTTCAACTCATCAAAATCAGAATCTCTTTTGAAATTGTGATTTTGTTTCTGCCAGAAGTTTGTAAAATCTTTTGTTTCACAAGCAAGAGTAGGTTTGGGCCATGATGAAAATATATTTCAGGACTCCCAGAAAAAGCAAACTTATATAGCTAAGACATATAGTCAGGCCCATGCCCCTTTCTGTACCCCAGGTTCTGCAGGCTCCCAGACCTGCTCCTCTTTTCAGCCCTGCTCAGGGCAGTTTAGCCATGGGAAGTCATCATTACCATCTGTTTTCCCTACAAATCCAATGTAAGGTTGATTGACAATTGGACCTCCTTTCAGATTAAAGCAGCATCTGCATTATTCTTTTGTTCTGAAATCTCACATTCAGCATATCTAGCGATCTTGTTACATCAACAAGTAAGTTCCAGCTTGTGAGCCACTGGGGTTCCAATAATTCCCAAAATTTCTTCATGTCTTAGTACATTTCTTCAATCTAGATCTCCTCCTTCCACTCTCTCTCTCCCCCTCACTTTAGTACAAGCATACACACTAAAATGAAACCTATTTAGTTCAAAAATTCAGTTCCAGTTTATGCTTAAGGGCACAAACATGACAAAAATCCATAATTTTGATTAATTCCTCCATCATATTATGATATCAGGCAATAGATCTTACTTTTAAATTCATAGTACAAACTCTCCTTACAAATAATTAAAAGGAAGTTAGGCATACCAACTACCTCTTGTGTCATAAATATGAAGATCAGGATGATGATGTTTTCATTTTCATTGTACACCTGGAAAGGCAGTATAGCATACTTTTTACTAATTATCTATACTTGGTTTTGCTATTACTAGCTGTGTGACTTGAAGGTAGTTTGAAAATCTGTGTCTCAATTCCCTCATCTGGTGAGGCCTAACACTGCATCCATCTCATAGGTTTGGTTTGATGAATAAATGTATAAATATGTAAAACACACAGCAGTGTCTGGTACAAAAGGACAATTCAATAAATGTTAGCTATTGCTTTGACAATTACTTTACAGTGTTGAGAATCAATTCATTCCTGCCATCAATTAGTTATGCTTATTGGTTTATGTATGATTCATTCCTTGTTTTTTCACTTAATTTGTGCTAAAGATCTTAGGTAGACTGACTTGCTCCTAAGATGGCATGTAAAAAACAAACAAAACACACAACATAAACTTACTGGTTAAATGCCATTTTAGAATATTAAATGTTACTAGGAAACCAATCATTCTCAAAAAAATAAAAATGCATTTCATGATGAACATGTTAGAAAATAGTACAATAATTTGGAAAATGAGTACCAAGTAAACAAAAAATAAAATGGAAACAAACGTCTACTTAATGTAGACAGATATGTGTGTGTACATCATTCCTTTTAGTTTTTCATCTGTGAAAATACTTTTATACCTATCCAGTTCGATTTTTTTAAGACTGCACAAGACAACTTGTTGAGTGATTAGAAGTATCAGACAATTGAAAAGAGACCGTGAATTGCTGGCTAGCTATTATTAGAGGTAAAGTGAAAAGCAATTATTATATGCAGCAATAAAAATTCCATGAAAACAAATTTTAATGTTTCAGAAATGAATAGTTCTAGATCTAGATCAATGATTGCCAACGAGGCGTGATTTTATCTTCTGCCACAACTGGGTGCTACTACTGGCATTTAATGGGTAGAAAGCACAGATACTGCTAAACATATTATACTCTACAAGACGTCTGCCCACAAAAGAAATTATATGGTCCCAATTGTCAACAGTGCCAAAGCTGAGTAACTTCGCTCAAGGTAAACACATTTTTGTTTATCTCCGAAGTAGTATGTCAGTTAATTTGCTTTCTTTTAAACTCTGTAAACCTATTATAAAAATATAAACAACATAAAAGGAAGATTAAATTTTTTTCTCATTAAAACTGATAAATTGGAAGAAATTTAATTTAAAAATAATTATCACTGACAACATTTTCAAATTGGAGAGAATTTAGTGTAACTATAGATTAGCACAAGGTAATATTATAATATGCTAATGCTAGTGAATCAATAGTGAGCACAATTTTAAAGATATTTTTAAGTTTTGAAAAGTTTTAAGTTTGACATAATTTTATATTTTTTGTGCAGTAAGAAGAATAAAAAAGAATGATACAGAAAGAGATGTAGATTTTGAAAATCCTCTTATTGGGTCATTAAATGGCTGTCTCAGAACTCTAAATTGCTGGAGCACTCATGTGATTGGAAACATTATTCGAAATATTTTAAATAGTCTGTAAAACAGACAAGCAGCAACCAAATGGGGCACCTGCCACCAGAAGGGATGCCAGCATAAGCAATGGGCAGAGATCTATCAGGACACACCTGCTTGACATCAGTCCTACATGTAAGAACCCGTAGATATTAAATGTATTCACTTCCAGATCCACCCTCCTTCTTTCACCTTTTTTTCCACAATAAGGGTTTACTTTTGCTTTACAACGGTTTTTCAAAATTGAGGTATCCACCTACTTCTTAAGGTAATACCAGGGTTCTCTTCATGATATTAATGTTAGTACACAACAGAACAAAAATTATGGTAAAAAAAATTAAGAGTATTTTTTATACAATGAATTTTATATAACCTTTTATGTTGTAAGATTCTTGTGATATATTTCAGTGTTTCTTTGATTAATTAAAGAAAGTTAATAATCTTACTCTGGGTTTGGTCAAATACTATTGAAAAATAACAATTAAATCTCAACTAAGAATTAATAGCATTTAGTTTTAAGAGAAAGATTAAAGAAACAACCAAATAACAAATTAAAAAAATAAGGACATACAGATATGACTTAGAGTCAAAGTTAATAAACTCCCTTTTTCAAATCTTCTACATTTATTCATATATAAATGCATATTTTCATATATATACTTTACACCAACATACAAAACTTTGTATACCGTGGGTTTATTTATTTATTTATTTTAGATTGGAAAACACAATTTATTTAGAAATTAGAATGAGAGAAGAATTCACCTCCTCCAGGTTAGGGGAGGAGCCAAAGCTAGGAAAACATGGCAATCATAGCTCAAAGAGCCACATGGCCAGACCAGAGTTTAGTACAGCAGTGGCAGGGTATATTTATTTTTAACTTTATAAAGAAGCTATGAGATACTTCACCATAAAAGACATATGATATAGGTTAGAAATATAATTTCAGGACCAAGTTCTAACTTGTGAACTTTAATATTATTAACAGCAATGATATCAATATCCAGCTATCTGCTGATATATCAGTGTAACACATTTAGATATCTTGTCTAAACTCTAGCTCTTATGACAAAATAAAAAAAAAATTACAAACAAAAACAGACTGAAGTATTTTCTATGTTTTTCTATAAGTAGGAACCAAGAAAAGTTTTTGTATAGTCCACAAGCACTAACAAATTTAATTAGCCAGAAAATTAACGACCCTGCATGCTCACATAATTTTAGTATTGGATGGACACATAAAAGTTTAATCTTTTAACCCTCTTATGCTACAGGGTGTTTTTTAAAAAATCTAATTAAAATAGGTTTTGCTAGAAACATCAAATGAACTTTCTTAATTTTCTCTATCTATACAGTTGATTTCTCTTCTGTTTATCTATATTATAGTGAGAAAAAGCCTGGATAGAACTGTAACCTAGGGGGATTAGCTAACTTTTCAGCAAAGCTTCATAGAGTAGCAATACCTTAAAATCTGGTCCTTTACAAATCTAAAATATTGATTTTGTCAGTAAGCATTTAAGGAATTGATTAAGTTCTGGGAGACTGACTCACACTATCCCAGGCTAGCAAATAGGATTAGACTCCCTTGCAAACTGAGATCCATTGCCATGTCTGCTCAGTACAGCAGGGAGGAGAGTAGAAATCTAGGTTCTGTTCTGGAAATAGAAGTAGTGGCACTTGTAGCATGTATTTACCATTTATGTACTGAGCAGATTTACTAGAAACAGGCATACACATTAAGTTGCTAATTTATCTATCTGCAACAAACACATCTCTCTAGTACTTAGAATACATGAGCCCACCATTCTCCTGGCTCCTTAGGTGATATTGAGAGTGGGAGTAAAACACAAGAGGTGGGTAGTTTTGAAAATCATCTCACTCAAACCATAATAAGTCCTGATGAGTTGTGTCTGACATACTATAAAGAATAGCTTTATATGTTGACATGTCCTTGCCTTCCAGTACTGAAGTCTTCTTTAAGCAGTATTAGGCAATCATTGACAAATTTCAATCTCAAAATTTATCATTAGATCTGTTCTAACTACTCACTTTGTTTTTGATTTGTCTATATAGCATAATGGAGAGAAAACCCAATAAAAATTGAATCACTCTTTAGATGCATTCACGTTCTAAACTTGCTTTGATAAGACTACAGAACATTATAGTAAGAATTTTTGAAACGAGCAAGATTTCTTGGTTACACCATAATAAATAAACTTTGGATATGAGTATCCTAGGTATAGGTAATCTTATACATTGCCTATAGACTTTATTTGATTAGATTTTTGATAGAAACTTTGTTTTCTTTATTCTAAATCCCCTTTGGAAATGGAGATAAATAATTTAACTATTTCCATTCTTATAACTTTATTATGTTGTATATTTTATGCTTACACCATTTTCCTTATTAGTCTATATCCCTTGGGGTACAGAATCACACATCATTCGTTATTGTGTTTCTACAGCACATTCCACACTGACTTGCATAGAATAACTTCACACATGTTTGAATGGATGAAGAAGTAAAAAATGGATTAGAGAGGACTTCAATCTCCTTATCTTGAAGTAATTGTGATTTTATATTAAAAATAACAGTACAATCTTCACTTATGTTCAGGTGTTTTCTTATTTGTTTCAATAATTTTTCAAATTAGTGTTTGAATAATAATTCAAATAGAATGGAATAAAGATTTCTTGGTTACACCATAATAAATAAACTTGTTTGAGACCCTAACATAATAAACTGTCAGAGTAGATGCTGCAAAGGTTAAAATTGTTAAATGATCCATAGGCTACTAGGAGAACTTAATAGCAAACTGTCCAACAATATCAGTATTCTGAGGCAGTGGTCACTGGAGAGAGGTGAGTTGGATCTGTCTTATTCAGAAGTCTGTAGTCATTGGAACTCTGTTCCTTGCTTAGTTTCCATGTTCAGAGAATACTTTGGCAAGTTAAACAGAGCCCCAGTCGTCAAAGAAAACCTGATGCCATTTCAGGCCTCATTAACAGAAGCAAGAACTATCATACACAATTTAGATCAAATGGAAAGTAAAATAAATTTGAGGCTTTTTCACTAAAAAGAAATCCACAGTTGTGGACTGGCTAGTAACAAGCTACCTTTTATTACAAGTTTATAGATCTAAAGCGAAAGAAGTTAGTGACAATCGACAACTGTGATATAAGGAAACACAAATTAAGTCAGAAGTGAATTGGTGCCTATTAGAAGTTTCCTTAAATCCAGTTAAATTAATTGTTTTCCTTAGAATTCTATACAATTGTAAAAACGATATCCAAAAGAATAGTTGATTAAAAAATTGAAATAGTGACAGACCACTCTAGCTGCTACTTGATGACCTGTGACTATTGGGTTCTTGGAAAGAGTTACAGCTTCTACTATAGAATCTAGCATTATTAACTTGTGTGATTATGAGATCACAGGAAGATTCTTTTTCCAATGAAGTCATCAATTTAGCCTTTCTTTTTCTCCTAAACTCATGTGCTTCGATATAAGATAAAAATATATGATATAAGAACAGGATACAGTACAGAAATAACAGCCTTCTATTTTCAAATACACTAATCAACTCTCATTTTATTTCCTGTTGGTGAAACCGTCTAACATTCTTTCCATTCAGGCACACAGGTATTGTGTTGAAATGAATAGTAGCCACCATGTTGAAAATAAAATGTATCTTTACTTCCACGTCTCACTATGTAAAACAATTTCAGATGAACTTCACATTTAAATATAAATGATAAAACAAGTTTCTAGAAAAAACTTAAGAGTCCATCTTCATCATCTTGGAGCTGGAGTCTCTCTTTTAAAAAATGACAAAAAATACTAACTATAAAGAAAATAAACTAACAGCTCTGACTACATTATAAAGAAGAATATTTGTGCATCAAAATTCACTTTTACAGGGTGAAAAGGCAAACTATATGGAAGAAGATATTGAAAATGTATTCATTTGACAGTAGACTCTTATCCAGTATATACATAAGACTCCTATAAATCACAAAGAAAAAAGAAGGGACTATAACTTGGTCTGGTATTCCATAAAAGAAAATATCCACAAAGCCAATGAATAAAAAAAAAAATCATCCAGCAAAAGCATTCAAGTTAGAAAGAAAATCTGAATCTAATACATATCACACTAGTATGGATAAAATGACAAAAAAAGAGACAGAAAATAACAAATGCTGTTGAAGAATTGGAAAATTGGAATGCATTTGGTCATTACTAGGAAGAGTCAAATTGATATAAACACTGCAGAAAGTTATCATCAATATATCACATGCTTTATGCATACTGGTGTTAACAATTCCATTCCTAAGTATACACAAACAAAAATACCTACATACCCAACAAGATGTACAGAAACCCTATTTGTAATGGGCAAAACTGAAAATATTATCAACAAAAGTTAAATAAATTGTGGCATAGTCATACAACAAAATATTTTGAAAAAACTAAGGTTAATGAACTTTTTCTACATACTTCAACATGGGTGAATCTCACAGATATAATGCTGAACAAAAGAAAGGCAAAACAGTAGATACTGCATGATTCTATTTATCTATAATTTGAAATCAATCACAGCTAGTTTATTGTGTTAGATACCAGGATACCTTTGCGGGGGGTAACATAATCTGGGTGGGTACATGGAAGAAGAATCTGGGAGTGCTAGTTATTTTCTGTTTCTCAATCTCGATGTCAGTTGCACGGAAACACTGCGTTGTAAACTTAAATGTACTATTATTTAGGGATGTTATACGTCATTTAAAATTTTTCTTATAAATGCATAACAACCATTTGTGAACACAGTATTATTGAAGAGACTTTCATGCACTAAATACATTTTGGGAAAAATTACTGTCAAAAGTCTCTTTTAAAAACGTCACAATAACTTCATATTAAAAACTGTACACTGCGTAATACCTCCAAATAATTCCCTCTTGGAAAAAAATGTGTTACTTAAATAACTATCACAATAATTTGAATACTCGGGGTAGCCTTTTGATGACTACGAACCCTTACCTTCATGTATTTCCTAAACCTTCCCAAAGGCTTATTTCTGGAAGCTGCACACATAACTTTGCCTTTTCATTGTTTGACAGGATCAAAGATCTTTTTTTTTTTTTTTTTCATGAACCCAGGGTACAGTACAATAGAATAAAAACTACTTCATGTAGTATATTTAAGGCATAAAAGATAATAACGTTTCCTTATTGTGAAGTAAAAGGATTTCATGTAACAGTAGGGTTTCTTTCCAAAAATTTGAAGAAAAAAATGTAAATTGGAAATGATAGTCATTGTTATATAAATAATAAAACTTCCTGCTTTCAAAGAATTAGTTTTTTTTTAAATTTATCAAATTTGAAAACTAAACACCATGGCCAAAATGTTCTATTCCATATAGGATTTTTAAATTCTTTCTGAAAAGGGCATAACTTACACAGCAACCAATGCAACATTATTCCTATCTAAGAATTTGTTTTTCAAAATACCATTCCAATCCATATTTAAATCAAACCCTGTGAGCACTCCGGTGTTTACCATATTCCTTTCAAGGACACTTGCACTTGCATTGTGATAACAATTTTCTGCTGATATCACAGCAGGTTGCTTTACTTGCAGCATATAACTGCAATATTTTTTCTTAAAGCTTTGAAACTCTTGAATGAGAGGTGGAGCACTAACTGTAGACATGTAATGTATTAAATTTCTAAGACTTCAAAGGCAGCATAATTAACTCAATGCTGCATAATTGCTCCAGGGACAGGAAAAATAAAAATAAAAAAGATGCAGACAGAATTGATATGCCTCTTTTTCCCCTTAGCAATTACATAACAATGCTAAGTGAGCAATTCCTTTTTTAAAACTCATTCTTTTGACTTTCAAGTTAATATTTCTCTTGAAATTTTCAACAACTTTCCATGCCAAGTTATAGAGTATAAAAAGCAGTGAAGTTGAAAGTTCTGCTATTGTCCTCTTTGACCAGAATTTCTCCTCTCTACCTCATTCCTAACTTAGGCACTTACTGAACTTGGTTGTGTCTCTACCCTCATTATTTACCTTTCATCTTTATCTTTCTGAATTCCCCAATTTATCCATTTCTTTCTAGCTTCATTTACCTTTTTATCCATCGCATAACCTGTGGTAAGTCATTTCTGCAAATACTTTTCTTAGGATCCAATAATCACTTACGCTTTTGACCCACTGATGACATAATTGACCAGTTTCAAACCCTGGATGTTTCCTACCATCTCTATCAGCTCCCGCTGCACAGGTGCTAAGCATAAGTGGAGGAAGGTAGAGGACATCAATTAGATCTAGAGACACCTTTAATTTTCTCAACTGTAAATCTGCGACTGGACAAAGTTTTGTCTTTTTCAAACCTGAAATGTCATAATTTAAAATTACTTCTTAAAAACAATTTTTTCTAAAACGTCTCTTATGCAAGTTTGTTAGTTCTAAAAATCTGAAAGAATGTTCTAGAACTTTCAGCTCAACAAAATTAGAGATCAATCCCAAATCCCACGAAAATATAAAGAAGTGAATAGTTATATAAACCAGCAGCCATGAAAAAAGGGGAAAAGGCCATGAAAAGTGATTGAAGGACAAACATATGGACTTTGCAGCAACTTGTATGGATTTAGAGTCTATCATACTCAGTGATCTATCACAGAAACAGAGTACCATATATTCTCACTCATAACCGGATCTTGACAATTATCATAATACTATAAGAAAGGGATTGGCAGTTGAGGGAAACTGCCAGGGGAGGGAGGGACATACCTCATCAACAAGGGTACCTGCATAATGAACATTTATATATCTAACCCTGAATTGTATCCCACATATTTAAAATAAAGAAAAAAAAATACTGAAAAAGAACAAGCAGCAGAAGTAGTGATATCTGATGAAGAATGGTGGCAGTAGCTATAGACTAGATATCACTGGAAAGAGCAGCAGTTGAGCATGAAGATCTCTTTCTGCCCTGTGGAGACCTGGAAGTCTTGGTACTTGGAAAGGCCAGCCAAATAGAGGGTACAAGTGAGACGCGGGTCTGAAAAGATTTAGAGTATTTTTTTTTGAGTCGGGGTCTCACACTATTGCCTAGGCTGGAGTGCAGTGGTATAATCATAGCTTATTGCAGCCACAACCTCCTAGGCTCAAGCAATCCTTCCACTTCAGCCCCCTAAGAAGCTGGGACTACAAGTAAGTTCCACCACATGCAGCTAATTTTTTTTATTTTTTATTTTTGTTGTTGTTGTTGTTGTAAATACAAGTTCTCTCTATGTTGCCCAGGCTGGTCTCGAACTCCTGGTCTCACATGATCCTCCCACTTCGGCCTCCTGCAATTACAGGTTTGAGTCACCATGCCCAGCTGAGAGTTGGTTCTTATTATTCACAGTAGTTAGGTTCCATAAAATCCCCACAAACACAGCATTAGTATACACTGAACCATCATTCCTACAAAAAATACAAGATTTGTTCTCTGGAATTCTCTGGTTGTATGTATTTCTATCTAAAGACACTTTAAAAAATATATATTGTTGGTTCATTAACATTAAACTCATAGCCAACAACACTGTAACTCTTACCTGAACACAGTTTACTAACACAGGTATTTTCTCTATAAGGCACACCACGACTTTCTTGTGCTAAGGGAAACTAGACAGCACTTTTGCATTCTGTTTGAGAGATGCTTTAAATGTGGTACATGTATACAATGGAATAGTATGCAGCCATAAGGAAAGACAAAACTATGGACTTCTCAGCAACTTGGATAGGTTTAGAGTCTATATTACTCAGTAATCTATCACAGAAGCAAAGACCTGAGTACCACATATTCTCACTTGTAATTGGACCCTGAACATTTACCATAATACTATAAGAACAGGAGTGGCAGTAGCAGGACAACGCTGGGGGTGGGGGCGGTTTATTATAACACAGGGTACCCGATCCCAAATCAGGGGACCAAAGGGAGGCCCAAACTTTACCTGTATGATAACCATTTGTCTACCAAATCTTGAATTGCACCTCACATCTTTTAAAACATCTTTACAATAAAATAAAAGCAAGTTTTTAAAAAATTAAATCACCAGAAACCACAAAAAATTTGAAAAAGGTACTAAATAAGTAGACCACAAAAAGGATACTAGTTCGCAGCGGAAGAGTTAAAACAAGAATGCAGAGGACAGTGTTTTTTAAACTTAACTGGAAATATGGGCTGGTGGACAATTCAAATGTTTGCAGCTCTGTGACTGTGGGACCACGAAAGTGCCCTCAGTATTGATTTTGCGGTTGCAGATACATTTTAGTGAGTAAATGAATTTACAAATATGGATCAGTACGATCAAGGAGGATTGATTGTATTTACATGTTTGTTGATTCTCACACATTGTCACATGCAAAATGTCCCTGAGAGTTTCCACTCATCCAAGGAAAAGATGACGGAGGAGAAGGAGAGGGAGAGGCAGGGGGAGGGAAGGGAGGAGGAAAAGCAGCAGCAGATGAAGAAGAATGAAGAAAAGGAGGAGGAGGGGAGGGAGGAGAAGGAGGAAGAGAGTAGGCGTGGCAGCATAAGATTCTCTTTTAAAGAAATAGGTGGATTTTCTGAGGCAAATCGGGGCAACTAATGTTGGCATTACTATCCTAGAGCAAAGACAACAAATCTAGCAAAACCTCCAGTAAAGTGAATATGCCCTATCTGCTCAGTCTAAATGATGAAAAAATCAGAGTTCAATGAATGAATGCTGTTGATGTTTTGAGGAAAGTGACTTTCAACTGAGAAATTTATAGGTAGCCAAGTTATTCATCAAGGATAAAGTTGGGATAAATACATTTTCACAAATGTAAAGAATGATAAATTCTACCTTCCACACACCATTCCTTAAGAAGATATTTGAAGATATTCCCTAGCAAAAGAGGAAACTAAGAACCTATAAGACAAGGGATTCAGAAATCTGTGGATTTGAGGGAAGCACCAGAAACAGAACAAGAAAGGGCTCTAGAGGGAAAGGCTGCAGTCAGGAAACAGGGATTTTGAAGATTTGTTGTTAAAGACAATAATTTAAAATTTAAGGAGTCAAAAATGATAGAGTAAAAAAAAGTAATAAAAACTTGCATCTGAGTGAAAAAAACTAAACATAATCATATCTTAATACTTTGTTGTGCAGGAAAATTTTTATAGTGATAAAAATATAAGCACATTTACATATTTTAATCTTATATGATCAACTCTTGGCCAAAGTACAAAAGATTTATTTCTCATTACAAATCAGAAAATATATGCCTCCAATACTCTCAATATAAAAATAAAGCAGTGGATCATGGAAGTTGCAAGGTAGAAAGGTAGAAAAACAATGAAAGAAGATTCACGAATACTAACTGACTGTAGTAGATGGTATGGGAATAAAGTTGAAATGGTAATTTTTTTTCATTTAATTCTTTTTTTTCTTCTAATTTTTTTATTTTAAAGACGTGGGGTACAATTCAGGGTTAGGTATACAAATGTTCATTATGCAGGTACCCTTGTTGATGAGGTGTGCACTCCCTTCCCCAGGCAGACTCCTACTACTATCAATCCCGCTTCCCCAACCTCCTCTTGGCAGTTTCCCACTACTACCAATCGAAATGGTATTATTTTAAGTTATCTAAGATTGTGTTGCAGCTATATTGAAAGAACATGTGTGTGGGAGTAGCAAATAAACTAAATCTTCACATATCTATAAGAAATGAATACATAGGTAACAAAATAATAAATCAATTAATAATATTCACCAAAGTCAAAATAGAAAAAAGATTTAGAGCTAGGAGTGATTTAATCTATCAAGGGAATATTATATAACCATAAAAATGACAAGGAATATTTTATACATCTCAGTGGAATAATCTCCTAGATGTTACTAAGTAAAAAAAAAAAAAAAAAAAATCAGGCACTGAATTTATACCTACTATATGACTATTTGTGTAAGAAAAAGAAAATCATTTGAACATGTGTATACCTAAAATGCCACAAAAGCCACTGCTTCCTAATGTTTGAGGAACAGTGGCAGGAGGTTATTTTTTAAACCTTTTACATTTTGAATCATGTGATGACACAGAGTATTCCAAAAGTAAATACAAATTAAAATTTTAATATTGAATATTTACTTATTTAATTTTCTTAAAAAGAATTACTGGAGGTAGAAATAAGTAGAGCAGGGACTCTTGCTTTTCATTATGAAACCCTCAGCAGCACATGATTATTTAACACTGTTTATATATTAAACACACAGCGCGCGCACACACACACACACACACACACACACACACACACACACACACACACTAAACTGTTGTTTGCACACTGTTGTCTGCCTCATGAATTCTTATTCATTTTTCAAGGTTCTGGTGAAGCATCTTTTCTGTGAAACTTGTCCTGACCCAAGCTTAGCTCTCTGCAGCATTAGTCAGTTTTTCTATGGTATTCCAAAACGTCACTTATCCATCACCATTACAGCATTTTTCTGTTATATATTATTATTTAATTTTATGCCTGCCTCCTCCACTGACTGAGTGACACTCTAAGTTCACTGAGAAATGATTCCTCTTTGTGTCTCCAGAACTACAGTGCATTCTTTTGAATTCTCTGCTGCCTGCCTTTTGAATGAACTGCTTTTAGCACTAATAGCATCAGCCTAGCCCTTACTCCCAGAATACATGGGACAGTCAGAAGGTGTCTGCGATAGCTAATTGACAAACAGGAACCATCAGGCAAGTCTGAGAAAAACACTATAGCTGTGTAGTCCCTTCAGAATGCGGTGGAGGTTGTAGTGGTTCATATTCTCAGTGATTCTTAAGTTTTTTTTTTTTTTTCTGCTTCAGATGCCTGTGGAATAAACTTGTCCACAGCTTGGAGACATAAAACCAGTATTTGTAAGACAAGTTACTTAAAAAAATGATGACTGAGTTGGAGAAAGCAGAGAACTTTCTCAGGAAAAATCACAGATATAGATTTTATGTGATTGGAACAAAGATGGAAGCAAGTATCAAAGTTCAGAGTCAACGATAAAGGACCAAGGTGTGACAAGATCATAATGGTTGGAACTAATTATCAGGAATATAAGGGTGGCCAAAGAAAAACCCTTATACAAAGTCTGAACTAATTTAATCTACATTTGAAACAGCAAGTTTAGGTCGTTGATCATGAGTAGCTCTCTCATGGGAGAGCTTCACAAGTCTAACACTCTGGAATCCTAGCTCATCAATATTTTCTCTTCTGTTGAAAATTTCCCTCTTTTCTCTGGTTGCTTTCTCAAGAGCTGTGCAAAAAGTCTCGTCTTGCTTTATCTTAAACATTAACCAGACTTTCCTGCTTCTGGTATTCATAAAATAGGCTTTAAAAAATGCTTAACTATAACTTATCTTCATTTTCATCACCAAACTTCTCCACCGGGTAGTCAACATGCCTACCTCTATCCATTCCATTCTTGACTCTTTGCCACCATCTTGTTTCATCCTCTACCTTTGTGTTTTTGTTCATGATCTTCATGCTGCTTAGATAAACTCTTCCCTCTTTTCTCCTCCTGATCCATTTCACATGCTCTCTAATGCTCAACTCAAGAAGTACCTTCATCAGGACACCATCCATGACATATTCTTCCCTTAACATTTTCACAGCTACACATTTTACAACTTCAGGCAGACTGAGAATGGTCCTTCTTCTCCAGGTGGCTCTGTAACTTGGGATGGATTTATGTGTTTTACCATTACATGCATCTTAAAATGCTGATACTCTTTCCTTCCCCGAATCAAGCTATAAACTTGAAGAGAGGAATTGTATCTTTATGGTCATTGTATCACTGGTGTCTGGCAAAGTTTGTAGGCTAAACTAAATAGTAAATCGATGTTTATTAAACTGATTTTTTAAAAACTTACATCTCCAGCATTGGCCTTTCTCCTGGACTCTGGGCATGCATTTACTACCATCCTTTCTGGGAACAACTATTAAGCACACAAACTCTAGAGACAAACTAGGAAACAACCCCAGATCTACCTCTTATTAATCATGTCATTTTGTCAATTTATTCAAATTCTATGTGCCTCAGTTTCCTAATCTGTAAAACAAATATATGTTTTATTTATGAAAAACATATATGTTCATTGTTTATAACGTCCTTAGAAAAGAAGGTAGTAAGTAGTAAGATGATAGCAAGTAATATAAATATGTTAAAACTTAGTTACAACCACCTGGATAGTCCACTGCTAGCTTAAATTTCACATGTTCTAAACTGATCTCTCAAACCTACTCTTCTGCCTTATTTACTTACAACAATTAATAGTGCCTGTTGTGGGTTAAATTGTGTCATCACTACCCTCCTC
>CAUYQG010259897.1:0-13954 GCA_963574415.1 Tarsius wallacei | reverse complement strand
GGGCTCGGTGGCTCAGCCTGTAATCCCGCGCTTTGGGAGGCTGAGGTGAGTGGATTGCCTGAGCCTGTGGGTTCGAGACCCGCCTGGGCAAGCGAGACCTCATCTCTACAATAAATCAAAAAAAAATTAGCCAGGCGTGGTAGCACACGCCTGTAGTTCCAGTTACTTGGAAGGCTGAGGCAGAAGGATTGCCGGAGCCCAGCAGGTCGAGGCTGCGGTGGCCGGGAGCAGCCACTGCACTCCAGTCTGGGTGACAGAGTGAGACTCCCACTCAAAAAAAAAAAAGAAAGAAATATACAGAAATTTCTACCATAAAAGTTTTCCCTTTTTCCACACTATCTCTGAAACCTAGTTCATACTGTCAGCTGAACTGATCTCAGCACAGTAAACTTCCCTGCCATTTTTATAATTTGCCACAACTTCCTAGCTAAGAATCCTGTAGCTGCTACCTTATTGTCCCAGTGAATTTGTAACAACTGGTTTCAACATCTTCGTGTTATTAGAAATGGTACAGATATAATGCTTCACCTCTACAACCGGCTGTGACCACTTCTCCTGAACCATCTCCAGCCACTGTCATCAGCCCAGAGCATCCTTACCTGAGATGCTCTTGGAGATCCCAAGACCAGTAGAAGATGAGAATGAGGAGAAGCAATAAATATACACAGTGAGCTATGAGACTTACCTCAGCAAAGTGAGTACAAAATTCTCATCTGGCTCCCAGGGCATCCAAGGCCAAAGTCATTGTTTGGCATGAAAACTCAGTGTGGTGACTTCTGGTGACTTTGTGAAGCATCTCATGTTGTCACTAAGGACTCAACACTGAATGCAAGATGATGTCAAAACTCAATGCAAGGGCTGGACTCGGTGGCTCAGCCTGTAATCCCAGCACTTTGGGAGGCCAAGCGAGTGGATTGTCTGAGCCCACGGGTTCGAGACCCACCCAGGCAACTTGGCAACACCTTGTCTCTACAATAAATCAAAAATTAGCCAGGCGTGGTAGCGCACGCCTGTAGTTCCGGCTACTTGGAAGGCTGAGGAGGAAGGATTGCCAGAGCCCAGCAGGTCGAGGCTGCAGTGGCTGGGAGTGTGCCACTGCACTCTAGTCTGGGTGACAGAGTGAGACTCCAACTCAAAAAAAAAAACTCAACGCATGGAGTCAGAACAGGCAAGCAACAGTTAGCTGTGAGGTCAGTCCTAAGGCAAAAACAACCTCTGCAGGAGGCCAGGGGATATCCCCTCAGCAGGCAACACCACAGACAACCCCAGCCTCAGAACACACTTGCCTGAGCCCCTTTGGGTTTCTTATCAGGGTTAGAGGGCGGTACACAAGCGATGTTGAGATAAATGGGAGTTTGTATCACATATCCCAATGAGGTCTTAAGAAGGGACTTCAAGGTAAATCAATGAACCACAAACAACATCAGTGCATAGGGAAAAGCTCTTTGAAGACCGCAACAGCAGCAACAACAACCAAAAAAACGTGTTAATGGAAACAAAGGATGAGAATAAGCCCTCTATTCCCTCTAGAGAATACTGATGGAAACAGCCTGCCTCTTAAAATAATTCTACTAGCCTCGTCTATATTTGTGCAACATCTATCATTTACTAAGACTTAATGCTCAGAACCACCATTATGCATGTTTTATTTTCCCCATTTTCCAGAAGAGGATGCAAAACAGAGAGTTTATTTATTACTTTGCTGGGGAGCTAAGACTTGGCTCTTCTGATCCAGGCTTCAAGATCTTTCTGTAGCAGTGCAGCCCCCTCCTAGAGTTCATCCACCTGCATTGTGAGACAAGAGCTCCAGGGTAAGAGGGATGCTCAGGTGATGGCCACCTCACCCAGGCCTGCACCATGGGCTCTTAGCCCAGGATCTCAGATCCCTCCCTGCTAAGACTGAACTAGAACAGACAGTCTAGGGTGGCAACTCAGAAGCAAGCCCTGGACTCTGGGAGAAGAACGTGCCTATACTGAGGTTGGACCCAGCCCAGACAAAAGGAACAGATACTAGAGGAAAGGGGACAATGAGATGAGAGAGGCCAAGCTTTTCCATGAATGGTCCATCCAGGCACAATGTAAAACACCTCCCTAGAATTGTGTTGGGAGAGGGACAGAGACGTGGAATGGGCTATGCTGAGGTAAGTATAGGGTGCTCCTGTTGGGCTGAGCTGAGGATAACTGAGGGAGCTTGAGGTAGGATAACAGGGAAGGATGGAAGGAGTTAATGGTCACTAAGGCTGTGTAAAGCAGTGTTGCGCAACTCCACTCAGCACCCCTCCACCTAAATGGGAAGGACAGCACAACCGGATCAAGGTAGTCCTGGAGCCAATCTGTTATAATAAAGCTCTGATTTGGGAGTGGGGGGGGATCCTCTGTCTCATCATTTGATTTCATCATCAAATGTCAACTCCTTTGTTCAGGCCCAGCTCAGGGCAGCGTCTAGGGTCATTTGTTGAGAGAGTTGCTGATACACGTCAGCTAGTTTTACACTGGACTAGGACCCTGTGAAAGCAGAGTTCCAGAGGTACCAGCCTAGCTGCCCCAAGAGGAGGGTGGAAGCCAATGTGCAGGCCAAATTTCACAAGTAGAAGCCCTCAAACCCTGGGCTACCTAATTTCTGGATGCCAAGGCCAGAAGTACCCACTCTTGGGACAAGGAAAGAGCATACATTGCCCCTGCAAGACCCAGGACTGAGTACCACCTTAATTTTACAATGAGATCCTCCTTAACTTTAAGGTGAGCACCTCTCTAATTTTAGGGTAATTACCTCCTTAATTACATAATTAGTACATCCTTACTCTGGTGTGAGCACCTCCTTAATTTTAGAGTGAGCACCTCGGTTTTAGGGTGTACACTTTCTTAACTTTAGAATAAATGCCTCTTCAATTTTAGGGGGAGCACCTTCTTAATTTTAGGGGAGCATTTCTTTAATTTGAAGGAAACACCTCCTTGATTTCAAGGGGAGCATCTCCTTAATTTTAGGGGCAACATCTCCTTAATTTAAGTGGGAGCACATCCTTGTTATAGAATGAATACCTACTTAGTTTTAGAAAGACAGCCTCTTTAATTACATGATTACAGTTATTCCTTGATTTTAGGAGGGGTGCCCCCTTAATTTTGAGCCCTGGCATCTTTCTTTCTCACTCTGGTTCTGATTCTCTGGATGCCATAACTTCTCCATGTTTTACAGAGATCCCTGCCTAAATCTGGGAACTTATCAGGGACCTGGGATCCAATTTCTCAAAGCAAGGAGTGGGCCATCTTTATCCATGTGTTAATATGAGGCCTTTGAAAGAACAGGGAATCCATCTGTGCAGTCTTAGAGGACAGACTCAGGAGACAGTGCGGGAGTTCCTTCTCACAAGTGCCAATCCCATTCTTCACTCAACTCACCCCAAATTTTGGGCCACACTTCATGTTCACTTCTTGCCTTCTGAAATGCCTGTTCTAGAGGCTAGTCTCTGGGGGGGGGGGGGGATTTAGAGAACTCCAGGCCCTCAGTCAAAACATTTTGAGGTCCTTTACCTATGTTGCATGTAACTATGATATCCTAAGGATAGCTTGCTCCTGGTACAGTCTAATCAGCAGGCTAGGAACCTCCTCAATGAGGCCCAATGTGGCTGTCTGGGGTGAAAAAAGTTCACAGAATTTCTGCAGCAAGGAATCTCACTTTCTACTTGCCTTACTTTTTTCTACTGGGAACCTTTGCAAAATAAAACTATGAAAGGAAACTTCTTTGAATGAGGCAGGACCCTACCCTCCCCTCCCCCACACATACACAGATCCTCCATGAAGTCCTAAGATATAAAACCACCAATAAAATTCCATAGCCCAGTGGAGGTCCCCCAGACACCACCCCCACTCTCTCATCTGTGGGGCAACCACTATTTGACCTAGGAGCCTGGGAGTTGGCTTCCTGACAATTCAGCTGATGACCAAAATTGAGAAGAGCCAGAGGCCCAGAGGATCTTGGATGAATGCTCACTCCTAAAAAGGCAGAATGTAGACCAGACCCGACACAGGGACTTCCATGTCAAAAATCTCAGGTAGTTAGATTATAGAATAAGTTGCTTTTTCAGTTATCTGCAGCTGCATGACAACCCACTCCAAAATCACTTTATTATGTTTAAAATGTTGTGGTGCAGAATTCAAGCAGAGCACAATAGAAATGGTTCACCTCTGCTCCATGATGATAGAGGTTAGGGGTGGGAGGGCAGGTGTGGTTGAGATCGCTCCTCTCTCTCTCTCTCTATCTCTATCTCTCTCTCTATCTCTATCTCTGTCTATCTATCTATCTCTGGCTGGCTTGAACTTCCTCATAATATGAAAGGAGAGTCTTCTTACATGGTGAATGACTTTCCCCAGAACAAGCATTTTAAGAGGACTGAATAGCAGCTCTTAGAATTGGTCATGGAAGTTCCCACCTTTTACTTCTGCATACTTTTACCAGAAAAGAAAGTGACTAAGGTCAGCCCATATTCAAGGAGAGGAGAATTAGACTCCACTTCTAAATGGAAGGAGTTGCAAAGGATATGTGGCCAACTTTAACACATCTTCTGTAATGAAGTCACCCCAGATTGCTTTGTTATCATTAGGAGTATTTCTTCCACCTATCTACAACAAGATGAGAGAAATTCCTATTTTCTGCCAGAAATCATCTTACAGTGTCTGGGAGTGCTGCTCCCCAGGGATCAGCAGGAACATCTTCACAGCTAAACCATTTCTGACCTACTTTCCTAAAGATGGCAGCCAACCGGCCATTGAGAAAACAAGGGTAACTTTGGGGAGATGAGTGTAGAGACTAAAGTAGGTCCTTGCAGAAGCAGGCCAAGTCTCTAGGGCACTTGGCCTGCACCTGGACTTTAAGAGACGATGAGGGAAGGGAAGAAGTTGTGAGATGAAAGAGGACATCAGGGTGTGGGGTCAAGGAAGTCACATTGTCACTGCTCAATGTGCTTCCTGTGACGTGGCCCAGCCCTGAAGCTTCACAGAGAGGGCCCCAGAGACAAGGCCCTATACCTTACCTGTGTACAGACACAATTCCAAACTCATCATGCTGCTCCATTCTCCTGGCTTCACCTTGCCTTCCTGTTCCTCAGGGCCTTCCTTGGTTTCCAGGAAGAATGGAGACCACCTTGTTGTGTTCCCAGAGCACTGGGCCTGTTAACACTCACAACATCTCTCTGTTGGTGGGTTAAGACTGTCTGCCCAGGCTTCAGTGGGTATTTGCTTTGCCCTGTGCTTTCCCCAGGACTGATACAGAGAATGTGCCATCACTGAGGGTCTGTGACCACTGGGAACTTTGGATTCTGACCAGAAAACTCTTGGGTTGCTGGTATGAACTGCCCTGGCAGAGGGAGTCAAGTTGTGGTACTTCTGACACTCAGAAGAGAGCTCTGCTCAGGAAGAGGGCTCCTTGCTGGATGCCTGGGGTGAGAGACAGGTAATCGCTTTCCACACTGAGCCATAGTTTGTGCCCCAGGTAGGTTACTGAAGCAGTGGAGAAGTAGTTTCCTGACTTGTGCTGATGTAGATATTATAAAAATCCATTCACAGTTGGGCTTTGAAGGACACAGGAGTCCACTGCCAATAACAACAGGGATCTCATCTCTTCGCATGATCCCTGTGCTCATGAAGGCCTCTGAGAAAATATGTTCCCTGACCTGCACCGTTCTCACCCTAGTCCTTTCTTGAGCCCTGCTGCAGATCTTGGGGCCATTGGGAATTGCACCAACAGCCTGGTTTCTCTTCTTTTACTACCAGTGTGCCCTGGGCAAAGCACTTTACCCTCAGATTTACTTGGATTTTCCCATAAATAACACAGGATTGACAGTTTCTACCTTGAGGGATTTGCAGATTAAACAAAACATGTATAGAGGGCCTACTGTGGTGCATAGCACATGGTAACATCACGCTGAGAGACAGTGGGGCAGGTGTGCTTAGAGAACTTCCAAACCCAAACGCCTTCTGGTCACCTGTGACCAGCCCACACCTCTGCCCACCACTGCCCAGAAAAAGCAAAAAAAAAAAAAACATGCAATGATAGGGCATATCCTCTGCTTTATGCCTAGGAGGGCTACTTGTCTGGGTCCCCAGACAGAACCATCCCTCCCCTCTGCCAAGCATGCTGCTGTGCAGATGAGTGAACAGAGCAACCTGGGACCGCAACCAGACTTTGCTTCAAGCCAAGGTCAACAAAGGAGCTAGCAGATACCAGTGTGATGGGAAAGGAGGAGGTTAGGAGCACTGAGTCCCTTAGCCATAGCCAAATATCACCAAAGTCCCTCACACTGAGATCAGGGAACTTTCTAAAATAGTAATCTAAACACAGCCTTCTGCTGCTCCAAAACACCCAAGGGTCTCCCCTGTCCACCCTGTGGAGTCTGGTATTTAAGGACCTCAAAATGTCCTTGATCCATATATACTGCCTGCTATCTCCCTGCTTTGCCCCTACTCCCAACAGAACAATTTGCTGTTATGGGGATCTCCCCCAGGAATGCCTAACCTCACCATTTGTACATATCTGTTTCCTGCCTGCCTTCCTAGTCCACTCTGGTTTGAACTATTTTCTGCATTCTTTCCTGATAGTCCCAGGACAGCCCCTTTCTCATTGACCCCCAGAGCACTTAAGTGAGCCTCTCCTATAGCCTGGGTCCCTGTCATCATTGCGTGCACTTTAATTAGTTCATATCGCATCTCCTCTACTGGACCAAGCCCAATTCCTGACTACAACCCACCATTAGGCCTGATGCCAAATCACTCCAACAAGAAATCACAGAAATGGCCAGGTGTGGTGGTTCATGCCTATAATCCCAGCACTTTGGGAGGCCGAGGTGAAAGGATTGCCTGAGTCCATGGGTTCAAAACCAGTCTGGACAACTTGGCAAGACCTCATCTCTATAGTAAATCAAAAAATTAGCCAGGCGTGGTGGCGCTTGTCTGTAGTTCCAGCTACTTGGAAGGATTGCCTATGCCCAGCAGGTCAAGGCTACAGTGGCCGTGAGCGTGCCACTGCACTCCATCTTGGGCGAAAGAGTGAGAGACTCCAATGCAAAAAAAAAAAGAAGATACCACAGACGAGCAAACGACTGTGCCATCTAGGAAGAGCTTCCAGGGGCATCCCTAGGACAGTGACTTGTAGCTTCTGGGCAGAAGCAGTCTGAGGATCAAGACCACAGGCATACAGTGCAGGGAACAGAGTCAATGTTGCCTCATCCTGGCATGGTCTGCCTCCAGGAATATGATCCTGGAACTGGGAGCATCAAGCAGAAAGTGATTCCTTGACCTGGGTGCTAAAGGGCCTTTTAGTTTCCCATGAGAACCCCACTGGATTCCCTTAAGCCTCATCTGGGCTGATGACCTATAGTTCTGGCTCCCCATGCTCTCCTCCTCTAGCCAAAGGGTGCCCCTCTGTCCAGGCATGCAGAATCCAGTTGGCTATAGTTAAGAGGGAACTTTTAAGAAAGTGACCACATGCTCCTTGGTTCCAAGCGGCTGGCTGAGCACTGGGAAAGTTGTCAGGACCTAGTTTAGGGGTGGTATGCAGGGGAAAGGGGAAGGAGCCGCCGCCTCTTTGCATTGGCCACCTGACATATCAGACACATTATTTCCTCCAATCCAAGCAGCAGCTCGGTGAAGTATAACTTATTCTACCCGTTCCACAGCTGAGAAAACCCAATTCCGATGGGTTAAGTACTCAAGAGAGGTTACCCACAGGGATTCCAACCCAGCTCTTTTTTTCTCTATTACTGTTATTTTTATTTTCTTATAAAAATGCCTCCAGTGTTCTTCGAATGCCCCTTTGATTGCTAACCCTCTGTCTAAAGTGTACAAATCAAAAGGCATCAAAATAGTTCTCCCTATGCCAACCGAGTACACATCAGGGGAAGGAGCTGAATTCCCATGACCCTGCCCTGCCATCTGCTGGTCATCCACCTCAAGCACCTACAAGTTTGCCAAGACCACCTATGTGAATGGAGTTCCTCCCGCCCTGGAAGTGCACAACCACAAGCCTCAGCCCTGAGTCAAAGACCCCTTTCTTCCCCAGGTCTGGTCTGGGAAGACCTCCTTACCCAGGCCCACCTGGACCCTTGTACCAAACACTACTAAGTGATTCATTGAGCACTTGTGATGTGCTTGGCGTCAGTTATCTCACTGAATCCTTATAACCATTATGTGGAGAAGGTATAATAGGAAAACTGAGCCTCAGTTTGATTGAGAATGATTGAGTGGCTCAGCTATCATTGGCAAATGCAAAATTGAAACTCAGGATCTGACCTAGGTATTCATGGTTGGTGAGTTTTACTTACACTCTCTGAGCCTCTGTTTTCTCTGTTGTAAAATGGAGGTAACAATAGTACTTTTACATAGGTCTGTTGCAATTATTAAATAAATTAATAAATACTAAGTGCTGAGAATAAGACTGGATACATGATGAAAACTAAATAAATGACCACACATGCACTCACATGCTCACACACACATTCACTCTCAAAAATGCACACTCCACATATGCAAAAACCCACTCACTCACATGCCCACTCACATGCACACACACACACACACACACACACACACACACTCACACTCACACTTGTAAACAGTGGATACCCAGAAATAACATGCCACCTGAAGTCAGTGGTCTTAAGTTTGGTCTCGAGGTCCTCACTTTCTAGCATGTGTCCTTGAGTGAACTACACAAGGTCACTGAGCCTCATTTTTCTCCTCTGTTAAGTGGAGATAATAGGACTTCCTGCATTATGGGGCTACTATGAGGGGCCAGCACATGTGTGTGATCATTGTGCAGAAGCTCTGACAGGCTCTGCATGTTTAGACCCCTCTGTTAGGCTGACACTGTGGAGGGTGTGGTCCACTAGCATCAACCACCCTTGCTAAAGAAGAGCCAGCAGGGCAGCAGGAGCCTGGGAAGTGTGGGAGACACAATGTCTCCCACTGCTCTGCCTCTGAAGCACAGGGGAGCCCCGCAACCCTCCATCCACCACTTAGGAAACATAACAGCCTCCCTTGCCTAGATCAAAGCACCTTATCCCCTTCTCCTGGAGTATTTCCATAATGCCCCTGGAATAGACAGGTAGCATGCTGGTGATTTCAGGGCAGGGCCCCTCCCCTCTTTCCAGGAGGCAGCATTTCAGCAGTGGACAAAGGGCCCCCTTTAGCTTGGGACACCTGGGGAAGGTAGCTCACATGGTGTTTCTGCCAGGGAAGACAGGAAGCACCAGGGGCCGGGAAGCAGCCCCACAAGCAGCAGCGATGAAGGGCCACACATAGGCAGCCAAAGATGACAATCCAGCCTGCCCTCTTTGAGTGCCTGAGAGGCAGACAGAGTGAAACCACAGCAGATGCATCATCAGAGCCCAGAAAGAGAAGCCAGGGTGCTTCCCTAGGTACAGAAAGAGATCTGATCAGTAGACCAATGACTGGAAGGGTCAGAGTTGTGGTGGTTGTGGGAAGCTGTGGGAGATTCTTGTGAGGAGAGGATCTGGAGCCATCAAGCAGGGAAAGGTGGGTCTGAGGCGAAATTCATCCTGGACAAATGGAAGGTCAATACTAACTGCCAAGAAAAGGTGGGAGGGGAGCTGAGGCTGAGCAGCATCACCTGTGGGAGTGACACCACAGGGGCCTTACCAGTTCTGGGTCCAAAGCAATGAGCTGTGAGTGTGAGATGCAGCCACCCAATCAGCACATGAGACCAAGGCCACACAAACAGCAAGCCCAGTGATCCAGGCAAAGGAATAGGGCTGGGGCAGCTCCTGCTCATGGCCAAGCACTGAAGTCAGACATATAACACACATTGGTATGGGCCACAGCACATGGAGGATAGCTGTGGACCCAAGGGGCTGGTGGCATGTCAGTGTGAGCCGGTGGCACTAAGAGTGGCTGCATGACCAACATAGGCAGAGGAAGACAGGCACCTATGCTCTGGGAGGTTGGATCACAAAACCTCTGGGGATCAGCCTGGGGTTTCCAGGAACCAATCCAGGAGACTTTCTGCTCTCTTTCGCATTCCCAGCCACAGCTGTCTGTGCCACGTGGAGAAGAACAAATCCTAGCTCTCAGTCCTCAGGGAGAAGACTTACTCTGCAGTCAAGGAGCTCTCAGCAGGGCACTGCTGTGGTGTGGAGCCCTAGGCCCACTCTCCCCTCTCTCTTGCCCCCTTAGTGTTGATCGGCGTGGGCACTGAGACCTTTCTTCAGGGACAGTTCAAAAGCCTGGCTTTCTATCTGCTGTGAGTATGTGTGGATGTGCCCCACCCCGCCTATAAGTACTGCTCCAGCTCATGCTAAATCTGTCTACTCAGACTAACCCAGAGAAGTTCCCCCTCTACGCTTCTCATGCTAATTCCATCCTATTTCAGAGATGGAAGAAGTAGAAGGAGTTTCCAGAATAGCTACTGGTTTGAGCAAACCATTTCATCAATCAGTCAATTATCGTTTAATCCATCCCTCCATTCACCCACCATCCGCCCATCCACCCTCCTAACTATGCAATTCTTCAGTCATCTCTGTATTCAGCAAATGTCAACTTAGCTCTTGTCTTAGAAAGAGAGGAATCTGGTCAAGGGAATATACAGTTGAGCTATTTTTGCTTCCAAGAACAGTTAAATATCTTATTTGCATTATGTTATCTAACTTTCACAGAGCCATAGGAAAAGTATACATTGGCCTAGTTTATAGATTAGAAAATTCAGAGAGAGTAAGCAGGTCAGCCCACATCACCAAGCTCATGAGCAGCAGGGTCCAGGTTCAAACCCAGCTGATGTCCTTTTTTCTCAACCACCAGCTGCCTCTGCACACTCCCTCTGGGAGAAATGAGATCATTGTGTGCCAGGCATGAGGAAGGCCTATGTCTATGACCCAGTGTTTCTGAAGCCCCCTCCTGAGGGGTTTCCACCAGTTTCTCACTGCTGATGCAGGAAGACGTGTTTTCCAGCCTCTGGGTGCTGAAGGGGTTACTGCGCCAAGAAGCGATGAGTAAAGATTGGCCAGGCTGCCCCCACAAGAGTCCTGATCTGCATCTTCTGCTTCTCTCCCTCCTCAGGCTCCATCTTCACTTCCACCTCCATCAGGGGCAGCTGGCCTGTATCCTAAACAGTCCTCCGCCCTCCGGCCTCAGAGCAGGCTCTCTGCAATGCTTGGTGGCTGACACCCATACCCCAGCTGCACTCCACCCTCCAAGCCCATTTCCACACTGCCATCTAAACACACAGATCTCTCCAACCACCTTCAACAGTTCCTACCACCTCCAGTACACACCCCATGCCATCTTCTTGCCTCTGCCTTATTTCTTGCCAATCATTTACACCCTAGGGGTTTTTGAGTCTTTCTCAGACTCACCTATATGACCTCACCTTCGAGTCTTGCTCATCCCATTGACTAGCCGAGTACCTTCCACCCATTTTGACATTCCCGAAGCCTGACATTCCTTCCTACCATTCTGCCCTGGGAAGCATGCCGCAAGCCTGAAGACTCTGCTGGCTGAAAGTGACTTCTCCTTGTTATGAACACCCTTCGCTTTTCACTGACCCTATTCCTGGTATCTGTGCACTGTCTCCTTGGGGTCCAGAAGCTGATTGGTCTATCTTCCTCTTCAATGGATGCCTAACTCATGGCCCATGTCCCTAGCAGATGGATGCAGACTGCTTTCTGCCCAGAATGCTGCCTCTTCCTGGCAGCTCTGTCTCTGTCTTAAGGGGACCCTATGCTCATATGGTCATTGGGTGGTGACCTCATTTGAACTAGTTTATGTTATCTACCCTTGCCCTGCTCTCTAACCCCCATAGAATCAGCACCCATGACCTACCCAATCCATTCCTCTTACTAACACTAGACAGGAAGTCTGAATGAGTCAATTTTTCCCCGTGCCTCAATTTCCCCCACTGTCTCAGGATATACTTTGTTTTGCAAAGTACATGCAATGGTTTGCCTGTTAAGCACACAGGCTCAGGAACCTGAGTGCTGGATTCTAATCTTTCCCTGTTACTAATCAGCTGTGTAACCACAGGAGAGAGGCTTACTTTCTCTGTGCCTCAGTTTCCTCACCTGCAAACTGAGGGTAATTATAGTGCTTGTCATAAAATTTCTGCAAGGATTAAATGAGCTGACATCTGTAAAGCCCTTAGAACTATGCTTGGCACACAGTGACATATATATATGAACATATATGTATATATATTCCATTTTCAAAGATTCTGAAATATAATGTCTGGGTGTGGACCAAAAATCTGTGGTTTTACATATTCCCCAAGAGATTCTGACTGGAGATTCCCTGGACTATACTTGGCGCATGAGGAGCCTTTGAGGCATTCTGGATTAAAGGAACATGATCAGCTTTGAGTGTCAGATGGAGCCCTCAGCATCCCAGTGAGACTGAGTGGAAGAGCAGGAGACAGAGCCACGGATCAATGAGGTGGGGATCCAGGGGAAAGGGCCTGAACCCAGGAACATGTCAGAAAGGCCAGGGAGAATGAGAGTGATTCCAAAGGTATTTAAGGAACATAATTTAAACACTCTTAGTGAGTGGATGATGAAAAAAGAAAAGGAAATGGTCAGGGGCAGGTCCAGGTCTAAGGCTAGAACACAGACAGTGGGTGTCCCTCCTGGTAACCAGCAGGTGGGAGGACATGCCTGCCAGTGTCCACATAGGGTGCCAAGTGAAGGCCATCTCATCTACCAGTCACAGCTCCCTCTTCACCCATCTCTGACCCCCAGGCCCATCCCTCCACCATGAGGAGCACCTAGCATGCTCTTCAACAGCACCTAGAGAATATTGCCTGGGTGAGTCCAGGTCGTCTGCTGGCTATAGATACCCAGGAGGCCAAGATGCTATGAGAAGACAGCCCTGGGGAAAGCCAAGGGAGGACAGAGGTGCTGGCTTCCCTCACCTGTCCGCATTCACAGGTTTACAGGAGCTGCTGTCTCTGTGTGCGAGGGGGCCTACTTTATGGCTCAGCTGCTGGCCATCTGCTTCCGGTAAGTAGCCTTCAGAGAAGCTCCTCTACCACTGCCCACCCCCTAGTCCCAGTCACCCCCAGGAGGCCTTGATCAGAGAATGTTTTGCTCCTGAAGACACCTTACACGGGTTCCCCTTCCTGGTACAGCGAGTCCTAGCCTGGTGATGATTTAGGCCCATGGGGCTCCATCACCTTCTTTGCCCTGTTTCAAACAAAGGGAACCAAATGACCCATTCATTCATTGCCTGTTCCTACTCAGAATCCCCTAGAAAAGTCCAGCCTCCTCTCCCCACAGGAATAGTCAGTCGCCGGATCCCAGTGTCAGAGCCATCTACCACAGGGGGAGGACCCTGTAGAAGGCCAGGCTTGGAGTGAGCAGAGTAGGGTTTGAGAACGGGCTCTGCTTCTTGCTAGAATCCATAGCCATATAGGGGCCACATGCCTCCATGCCTGTTTATGGTTCAGGGGTGCAGACCTTGCAGGATTTCCTGAGGCTGCATCGCCCGAGGGCCCTGCTACTGCCCAGTCAATACTTAGAGTGTGGAAGTTGTCATCGGTAGGACAAAAGGCTGGGCCCAAACCACAGCTTTCAGAGCCTCACTAGTCAAATCCCTGGGTGGTCAGCAAAAGAGCCAGGCCTCAAATCCAGCTGTTCCAGCACCTTGCAAGGCTGCTGGTTTCTTCCTAGGCTCACTAGCCCTGAGGCTGCTGTCTTTCCTCCTTTCTACTCTTTCTACTGAATTCCACTGCCAAGAGATCCTTGAGACTTCTGGGGAGAGGGAGGGCAGAGGAGGAAGGAACTCTGAATGTGAAGGGGCATTTCACCCACTCACAACTCTCTCTCTCTCTCTCTCTCTCTCTCTATCTCTCTCTCTCTCTCTCTCTCTCTCTCTCTCTCTCTCTCTCTCTCTCACACACACACACACACACACACACACACACACACACAAAAACACAAAAACAAAATCTATAGAAAGAGAG
>CAUYQG010259883.1:0-12932 GCA_963574415.1 Tarsius wallacei | reverse complement strand
ACCCCCCACCCCTCCCACCCCCCTCCCTCCACCCCTGTCAACAATGCAGAATAAATCTTTCAGCAGGCCCACGGGGGCTGCTCACCCTGCCCACGGAGGCATTTCTGACTCCTCAGTGCAGATTATTCCCGTTTGAACTCTCCTCCTCAGCTGGCTGACTACAGGGCTTGAATCCTCCAACAGTGGCTAATACGGGTTTCTTTTATGCCAAGCAGAGTGGGGCCTAATCCTAGCTAAATCCCAGGCAGGCCTGGTGTGTCGAGGACTGCCTTCAGAAGGGTTGGCAAGAGCCCAGGGGACGTCTCCGGGCCCCTCAATGGGGCCTAGTGTCTGTCAAACACTTGCCCTGACACACACCCACACACGTGCACAGACTCACATGCACATACACGCTCATATGCAGACACTCGCATGCACACACTCGCATGCACACACTCGCATGCACACACGCGCTCTCACACACACTTTGCCACACACAGAGCCTCCGGCCGTCAGGAGAACTAGCTTTACTTTGATGTACTTCTCGCTGCACATTTGTTTCTGCGCCTCTCCTGAAGCCATGGTCTTATTTATCTTCTTGGCATGGGTTCTTAGAATACTTCCATTCGGGCAACAGCGAAATCACTCAGCTCCACTGTTTTATGAAGTTTATCAAACAGCAAAATATCCGGTCTCTTTGTCCGATGGATCTGGTGTGAATGTGCCTACAGAACTGCTTTTCCCCAGACGTCCCGGGGTCTGTGTGTGGTTACAGGCACCCTCCCCTGTGAGGACCCTGCAAACCCCAGGGCTTGGCTTGCCTACTTCTTGCTGCAAGGGGCCCCCAAAGCAGATGTAGGGCTTCGAGGCCTCTCCGCACATGCGCACACTCTGTTCACACCCACCAACGGAGCCTCTGCTCCCACGGCAAGCTTGCCTCCCTCCACGCCCCCCGCCCCAACGGGCCTGGCATGGCGCCCGGCCCAAAGACAGGAGCTGCTTCTCCGACCATCACTGTCATCTCGATCCCAAAGTTTCAGACCCTTGTGGAGAGAGCCACCTCCCCTGCAGCAGAGGACTCAGGCCCTCCCCACCCCTTTAAAGCACAGGAAGACTCAAAACAGTCACAGGCCTGACCTTCCCCCCACCCCACTCCCGGGCCTACTTGCTTCCGGGGAATCATACCAATCCCAGGGGCTGGGTACTCTGCCCCAACCCCATCTGAGGTCTCTCTGCCTGTGCTGGGGGTGGCTCACAGTCTCTGAGGGGCAAGAGAGACAGTAGCCTGGTGCTCTCTCACTCAGCACCGAGTATGCCCAGTGCTGTTGCCTGGAATGGAACCATCAGAGGATTCCTGCGCCTAGACAGTCTTCTCTGAGCCCTCCACCCTCCGACCCCTAAAGGCGATCCCCAAGATCCAGAAAGCAGCCTGGGCTTTGCAGACACCCTGAATTTTCAGTTCACAATTCTGGGGTGAAGGACCCCTTCCTGCATGAAAATCTGGTTGAGAGGCTCAAAGTGTCCCCTGAAGACATGCCGTCCCTCCTACCAATGCTAGACATGGGGCCTGTGTAGCCCCATTCCCTGGGCTGCTGATCATCCCACACACTCTACCCCGATCTGGCAATAATTCTGGTCACTTCTTCCCATGAATACCTCTCCCTCCAGCCATCTCCGTTTCCATTCCCTCAGCAACACCCCATGCAGGCCTTTGTCACCTCATGTCTGGACTTATCTCTTACTGACTAAGTGTGTCCCCTTCTCCTATGCTCCCTGAATACCTTGGGCAAGTTGCTTACTCTCTCTGTGTCTAACTTTTCTCATCTGTGAAATGGAGATAATGGTACCATAAGGAGGTTAGAATTAAACAAGTAACATACTTGAAGAACATGGCCCATCGTAAGGGCTCGGCAAATATTAGGTAACATCACTACTATTATTATTCTGATCGAGGTACCAAAATGATCTTCCCAAAGCACAGCTCTCATTCTCCTGCTAAATAACTACAGCAGCAGTAATAATACTGACACTTACCGAAAACGTACTATGGGCCCGTCCCTGCTCCCAGTGCTTCTCAACACCTTTCCATGGCTCCCCATCGCTGCAAAGGAAGTAGGCTCCATATTCTGCACCTGCATATTCTCATCCTGCCCTGTCTCTTCCACTGTCATCTCCGCTACTCTGTCACAGAACCCTCTGCTGGAGGCCCCAGGCTCCCTGCGGCCCGACACCCCAGTCCACCTCACCCGGACCAGCAGCTGCCCTCCTCTCCATCTGCCCACACTTTGCTGGTCCTTCACGTTTTCTCAGGCCACAGTTCAGAGACCTCCAAGGATTCTCTGCAAGGGGAATGGGACCTTTGCCTTGGTGCTGACGGCTGTGCAGTTAGGACTCCAGAGATGGGTGCTGACTTGCTCAAGACCATCCGGTGGTTTCCTTCTCCACCCAGAAGTGTCCTGGGAGCACTCTGGCCCATTTCTCAGCAAGGGCAGGCCGTCTCACACTAATCAAATATCTTGTGTTTCTGGGTAGTTTTTCACAGGCCCAAATCTTGTCTCCCCAGGAGAAATGCAAGAGGAAACCCCAGAAAAAGTCAGAATTATCTTTTGGAGGGTGGATCCCTTGTAGTACATTCAGAATTTGTTCCTCCAGATCAAATGGTCAGCCAAAGTTTTTATCTGAAAGTTTTGAGCAAGTTGTGGCACGATTTGCAGAAGAAACGTCCTGAGTTGTGGCAAAGAGGTAACTGGTTGGTTTTTCTACCATGACAACACACTCACGCACACCAAGCTGAGTGTTCAGCAGTTTTTGATTAAAAAAAAAAGGCATGGCCCCTGTTCCCCACCCTCTCTATTCACCTGACTCACTCCAAGTGACATTTTTTATGTTTGTCTCCCTGATGCAAACAGTCCTCAAAGGGAAACGTTTTGAGGATGCGGAAGAGGTAAAAACAAAAAATGACAGAAGCACTTAAAAGGATCAAAACTAGCCGGGCTCGGTGGCTCAGCCTGTAATCCCGCGCCTTGGGAGGCTGAGATGAGTGGATTGCCTGAGCCCGCGGGTTCGAGACCCACCTGGGCAACTTGGAGAGACCTCATCTCTACAATAAATCAAAAAATTAGCCGGGCGTGGTAGCGTGTGCCTGTAGTTCCAGCTACTTGGAAGGCTGAGACGGAAGGATCATTGGAGCCCAGCAGGTTGAGGCTGCGGTGGCCGGGAGCGGCCACTGCACTCCAGTCTGGGCGGCGGAGTGAGACTCCAACTCAAAAAAAAAATTTTTAAATAAAAAAATAAAAGGATCAAAACTGACGAGTTCAAAAACGTGTCTCTATTGGTGTATCACATCAAACGGAGGAAGGTCAGTGAAAGTTTAAACATGTAAGAACGAATACACAATTTTTTACAAATAAATTCTGGGTTTTTGGGGTTCCCCTTGTAAATGTAGTAAGAAGCATCCACGGGCTTTAGATGGAGGTGCGTTTTTAGCCCTTTCATTCTGCCGAGCACAGTCTCTGCTCACAAATGCTCAGATCCCCTGGCTGCAAGAGGGAAAGCACAGCCCTGATCCATCTGAGATGATGCAAGGCAGCGTGGCAAGCTGGAGGGGGGTGCGCACCTACTAGGCCACCGCCTGAGCCCCTCCTGGTCCCATCATTTAGGAAGACTGCAGCATCTCGGACAATTTGCTCTGAGCTCTGTATTCTCATGTGTAAAGCAAAGATAACAATAGCTATGTCCTGAGAAGATTCTATGAAATTTTAAAATGTAGAGCGCCTACTTCAACCTAACTCGCAGTGGGCTCTCAACAACCCCTCTCTTTCCCATCAAGGTCTAAGGCCAGGGTGCCCAACAGCCATGCAACCAGAGAATTCGAAACACTTCTCATGCCTCTCCCCCGCAAGGCACAGACAGAAGGTGAGTCCGCTTCCTCTCTCCACACAGGTGAACTAAAAGACCCTATTAAGCCTTGACCAGCTGTCAGTGCTGAGGGAGCCCCCAGAAGTTTGTCTGCTATGACAGCTGAACATCAGGGAACAGAAAAATCCAGGGCACACGTTGTCCTCGTTCCAGGGTCTCCCCAATCTTCTCAGGGTAGGCAGTGTGACTGTCACTGGCCAGTGGGCTTTGACACTCGCCTTCCAGGTGCCCCATCATGCCCCTTCATGGCCTCTTAACTCATTGATACAGCCACTCCTTCTGATCCAACAGTCAACATTAGAGCCTTACCTTTGGGGTCAGGCCACTTGGGTTTGAATTTCAGTAGCACTTAGTAGTGGTGGGCTTTGGGCAGTTTTCTGAACCAGTCTGCAGTAGCCAGCCTCCAGAATGATGCCCAAAGAGCCTTACCTTGTGTAATCCTCTCTCACACTGACTTAGGCCTGCCTGCATGACCAGTAGACTACAACAGCAGCAATGCGGAGTGAGTTCCAAGGCCACATCATGAACAGCACAGTAACTTCCACCGTGCTCTCTTGGACCGTTCACTGTGGGGGAAACCAGCTACCAGCTTGTCAGGGCACTCCATCAGCCATGAGGAGAGGCCCAGGAGAGGATTGGAGGCCTCCAGTCAACAGCCAGTGCCAACTTTCCAGCCATGTGAGCAGGCCATCTTGAAAGCAAATCCTCCAACCCCAGTCAAGTCTTCAGGATACCGTTGCCTCAGCCAATATCTGACTTGGGGTCCTGACAGACCCCGAGCCAGGACCACTTACCCAAGCTGCTCCTGAATCCCTGACCCACAGTAACTGACTATTGTTGTTTTAAGTCACTGAGTTTGGGGGTGATTAATTATGCAGTGTCAGATAGCTAACACATGGTCCCATCTCAGTTTCTTCATTTGTAAGATGGGAATATTAACACCAACTTTATAACCTGGTAAAGATCAGATGAGATGGTGTTTGCCTGGCACATGGAAAGTGTTCTGGAGACCATGGATATTCTGATTGTCACCCACTCACTACCTTTCCTTCCCTGGAGACTCCAGAGAAAGCTGGGCAGTGACCCTTTCACCCTCTTCTCTCGCTTTTCTCCCAGTTCCTGTCAAATTCAGGCCCAATTTCCCTAGTCTCTCTTCCTCCAGTGCAGAAGCAGGCACTGGACAGGAGTGGATGTGTCTGTGACAGGGTGATGAGCTCCCTCCAGAACTCTGGGATGGGTTCCACTCACAGTTCTCAGAGTGTTCAGTGGTGTGTGTTTGCATTTCCTTTGAAGGGCCCCAAATGTGATAATTACATACTTATTAGCCCTGTAAAATAACAAATCTGGAATCTGCACTCTGGAACCAATGGATTTCCTGCTGAAATGAGTTCAAGGGGTGTCCTGGCCAACATTCCCTGTAAGAGCCAAAACACTGCAGCAAAAGGCCTTACCACTATCCTACCGGGTCCCCATGACCTGGCTCTGCCCCCACCACTCCACTCTCCTCCTCATGGCTCTTTGTGTTTGTTGTTGTTTTTGTGTTTCTTAATGTCTGCCTGCTGGTGTGGTCCTGGATCTCCCTGCTCAGAGGAGGGGTGCTTCCCAGGGCCCAGGGCTTCCTCTTCCTTATCTCCCACGTGAATCCAGTGCTTCCAGCTGTGCTGTGGAGCCCTGCTTCCCGTTCCCCAGAGTTTCACTAGATTCCTGTGGACTCTTCCACGTTTGTCTCACTTCCCCACCCAACCCAAACTCTCTTCCTTCCCCAGGCTCCAACATCATTCAAGACATCGTCCCCTAGTTTGGCTTCCTCTCTCAGTTTCAGGCTGTTCTCTCTGGAATACCCTCTCTCTCCCTGCCCCTCCACATGCCTCCACCCAGGCAGCCCCCACTCAACTCTCCAGATTCCCAGATTCAACCCTGAGGCATTCCAGGATGAGCTGCCCCAAGCCTGAGGCAGGGACAGGTGTACCACACTCTGTGACATAAATGCCTGTTGCTTTGTGTCTCTCCTGCTAGTCTGGAAAGCCTGAGAGTACATGGTGCTATCTCGGCTTCTGTCCTCACTATGTGGTCCCACTGTGTGGCGCAAGGCAGGTAGTCAATACATGCTTGATGAATAAATGAACGAATCACATTAATTAACCAAAGTATGAAAATTGCCAAGAAGTCTAAACCTGCCCTCTTCTGTTTTACACCATGAATGAGTTCATCAAAAACTCCTCCACAAGATGACTTCTCAGGGTCCATGCCAGCACCGGCCACAGAATCCATTCACCTTCACACAAAGGTAATAACTCAGGTCTCAGGACATACTTGGGCCCTCAGGACGCTGTCACATCAGAGATAGCTCCATCCCTCTGCCTCCCTTCCCCCACTCCAACCCAACTCCAGTGACCTAGACAGAGAGAATAAGCTGAAAAATATAGGTTCCGTGGTGGATTCAGGCTCAAGAAACATCTGTATAAACACTACCTCATCCACTCCTGTAAAGCTGACCTGTAGAATTATTCCTCTCAATGTTCCAGTGGGGAAACTGAGGCACAGTATCTTTCCCAGTGAAACAGATCAAATCAATGAGAGAGAAAAAACTTCCCAGAAAATTTCATCCCAAAGCACAGACTTCAGCCCGGTTTGTTGTTAGAATCACAGCCAAGGAGTCTGGGTATCCGTAGCACAAAACTTTTTTCTTTCTTTCTTTTTTAAAAATATCATGGGTGAGGAGGAAGCACCGGATCTGAAGGTTTATTTACCATTCCTTAGCCTGACCTTCCAGGAAGAATGTCACTAATGAGAAACAATCTACTTGGCCTCCCAAACCCAGAATTTTCATAGGAATCACTTTAGAATTTCAGCATCTAAACAAGGATAACGTCGACGGTCTTTCTTTCTAAGAAAGAAAAGCAACTGAATTTTTCCCATCTGGATGGAAGTGTCGTTGATGTCAAGCAAATCTCAGGTTTGAGGCTGCCTCTTTCTCACTGTCCCGACCCCTTCTGGATATCCATTGAAGGGAAAGGAGAGCATTGTCCTCCCAGGGCAGAGGCTGAAGAAGAAGGAAGGGAAAGGGAAAGCGGTGCTGGGACTGACATGTCCCTAACCAGAGGACTGACCTTCCAGCCAAGGCCCAGAGCCAGGAACTCTGCTCTCAAGACCAGATTCCATCCCAAAAGATTTGCTTCGATAGAGGTGGGACAATTCCATGTCAGCAGAGGGTAAGCGCCTGCAGGCAGCAATCACATCTGTCTTGCTCTCTGCCATCTGTCTTGCTCTCTGCCGTACCTGGGTACCAAGTACAGGTCACGGGGTAGGCCCACCTAGTAAATGAATGCATGAAACAATCGGCAAGTGTAAAACAGCCAGTAAGTATCATTTCCGTTTAAAAAGTAGCTTTTCTCAGCAGATGAAGAGGTTCTTAATTTTTATTTATTTTTATTATTTATTTGTTTGTTTCTTTCAAGTCGGAGTCTCACTTTGTTGCCCAGGCTGGAGTGCATTGGCATGATCATGGCTCACTCACAGTCTTGACTTTCTGAGTTTAAGTGGTCTTCAAGCTTCAGTCTACCAAGTAGCTGGGACTACAAGTGTGTGCCACCACGCAGAGCTAATTTTTTTATATTCTTTGCAGAGATGAGGTCTCACTATGTTGCCCAAGCTGGTCTCCTGGCTTCAGGCAATCCTATAAAGTGCTGTAATTATGATTCACCATGCCCAGCAATTTTTTAAAAAAAAAAAAAAAAAGAAGGAAAGAAAACCTTTTTGGCCAGGTTCGGTGGCTCAACCTGTAATCCCTTTGGGAGGCTGAGGCTAGTGGATTGCCTTAGTCCGCAGATTCGAGACCAGCCCAGGCAACTTGGCAGGACCTTGTCTCTACAATAAATAAATTTTTAAAAATTAGCTAAACGCAGTAGCGCACACCTGTAGTTCCTACTACTTGGAAGGCTGAGGCAGAAGGATCGCCGGAGCTCAGCAGGCCGACGCTAGGATGGCTGTGAGTGTGCCACTGCACTCCAGCCTGGGCAACAGAGTGAGACTCTGACTCAAAAAAAAAAAAAGAAAGTATATCTGGAGTGGTGGCTCATGCCTGTAACACCAGTACTTTGGGTGGTCAAGACAGGAAGATCACTTGAGTCCAAGAGTTTAAGACCAGTCTGGGCAACATAGCGCGACCTTGTCTCTATAAAAAATAAAAAAACCGAGCCAGGTGTGTTGGTTCATGTCTAGAGTCCCTGCTATTTGGGAGGCTGGAGTGGGAGGATCGCCTGTGCCCAGGAGGTCGAGGCTGCACGGAGCCGTGATCGTGCCACTACACTCCAGCCTGGGTGACAGAGTGAGACCCCAACTCAAAACAAAACAAAAAAGTGGATTTGTCTTCTCTCTGTTATGTTTGCAATCTACCAGCTGAGGCCTTAGGGGAGAGAAGCGCTACAAACTGAGGGTTCCTGAATCTTCATGTGGAAGACCAGCCATAGACTATTATATGAACAAGAAATCAACTTTTCTATGTGAGGCCACAGAGATTTGGGGGTTTATCTGTTACAGCAGCCAGCATTACTTTAAGTAACACACCGGGTCTGCTGCTCTGGGCTCTCAACTAAACAGTTGTCCCACAGCTTCTAAATCTTGTATTCTTGTTTATTTGTACTTCATTTTTATTTTTTGAGTCAGGGTCTCACTCTGTCTTCCAGGCTAGAGTGCAGTGGCATGATCACAGCCCACCACAGCCTCAAACTCCTGGGTTCAAGTGAACCTCCCATCTCAGCCTCCCAAGTAGCTGGGACTACAGGTGTGCACCATCATACCCGGATAATTATTTTATCTTATTTTTGTAAAGGTGAGGTCTTGCTATGTTGCCCAGACTGGTCTCGAACTCCTGGGCTCAAGTGATCCTCCCATCTCAGCCTCCCAAAGTGCTGAGATTACAGGTATGAGCCACCATGCATGGCCAAGTTCTTGTATTTTTAATTTAAACACCTACTGATTGACTTCTCAAACTTCATTCTAACCCTCTGGAGGAGAGACTGCAATTGACCCAACATGGCACAGCTTGGAACACTCCTAAAGTGATTATCTGTGGCTGGTGGAAGGGTCCTCTGATCTGGGCATTCTAGTTCCTAGAATGCATATGTAATAGATAAAGATAAAGGCAAATATGAAAACTACGAAGGCGGTTCTGCCCCGTCCATGAAGAAGTAGCAAACCAGTTATTTCATAGAGGTTAATCTTTTCTCCTGCACCTCTACCCTTAGCCCAAAAAGAGACTTTTCTTTTTCTTTCTTTTTTTTTTTTGAGTTGGAGTCTCACTCCGTCACCCAGACTGGAGTGCAGTGGCCGCTTCCAGCCACCGTAGCCTCGACCTGCTGGGCTCCGGCGATCCTTCCACCGCAGCCTTCCAAGCAGCTGTAACTACAGGTGCGCACTAACACGCCCGGCTAATTTTTTGATTTATTGTGGAGATGAGGTCT
This sequence comes from Tarsius wallacei, assembly GCA_963574415.1. Taxonomy (NCBI): domain Eukaryota; kingdom Metazoa; phylum Chordata; class Mammalia; order Primates; family Tarsiidae; genus Tarsius; species Tarsius wallacei. Next base: position 3,573 of record CAUYQG010259883.1, on the reverse strand, counting down.
CGCCAAGTTGCCCAGGTGGGTCTCGAACCTGCGGGCTCAGGCAATCCACTCACCTCAGCCTCCCAAAACGTGGGATTACAGGCTGAGCCACCAAGCCTGGCTGAGACTTTTCAACTTCATATAAAAGCCATGAAAGACGTCAGTGCTGAGATCCTTCATGACCTCCCTGAAGCTAAGGCAGTAGCAGGTTCCCAAGATGTGCCTTGCAGCCCCCTTAGCTGAAAGTCAAGTGACATAAGGGTGCACTGTAGTGATAGCCATTCAGGTGGGTGGCAGGGATCAAAACAACCTCTGACAATCAAAGAGACAAGAAACGGAGGGGAGAAGAAACACAAAAACAGCTAAGGACAGCTTTGCAGAGTCCAGAACATCTTTCACCGGTTCTTCTTTGCACTGGTTAGCTTTTGCTGTGTAACGCACAACCACAAACCCACAGTGGCGTGCAGCGTTAAGTGTTTATAGCTCAGGAACCTGGAGTGGGCTGGAAGTGGTTAGGATGCTCTGCTGATCCTGGCTAGGTTCATTTGTATGTCTGAGAGGCATCTGGCTGGTCCACTGATCTAGACCGGTGTAGAAAAAGACCAGGCGCTGTCTAACTTGGACTGTATTCCACGCCTGAGCCCAGGGCTGGGCCTCAGGGGATGGAATGTGCTGACTGGCCTGATCTGGGTCATGTGACCACCCCACAGCGAGGAGGGGTGCAGTCAGCTTCAGCCCAACCACGTGGATCCAGAACAAGGAAGGGCCGGTTTCCAAGGGAAACCTGAGGTGTCATCAAGCAAAAAAGGGGGCATGGACGCCAGAAAGTCAAAAGTAGCAGATGCCCATTACATCTTATATTATTCTTAGCATCTTGTGGTCCTTATCACAATTGTAATGAACTATAGCCCCAAATACTTCACCTTCTCCAGTCACCCCCAACTACCTTCCTGAGTCCCCTTACCACCTACTAAGGAAAATCCCTCTCCGTGATCTCTCTGAGGAGCCCTAAGGTGGGCTCCCTCGTCAGGCCAGCCTACTTCTTGACTGTCCCTGTACTCTTTCTGTCCTTCTTTGGAGCCAAAGAAATGGAAATCTTTGCCCCAAAGCTCCCCTAACCTGAGGCTGGGTGACGGACAGCCTCCTCCCCTCAGCTGCCAGTAAATACCCCTAAATTACTTTTCTTACACCCACATTTCCATCCTAAACCAGACACTAGCTGGGTGTATAGGTTTTGACATTTTTGAGAGATGCCGTTTGGGACTCTCCCTCGGTGATGTCAGCCTAAGTCGGGTCGTTATCTCTCACACTGTGTGAAGAGTATAACAGAATCTTCAAGGTTGTTCCTTCCAGCATCCTTGGCCTTGGCAGCTTAGCTGTCACTGGAGAGGAGTTAGGAAAATTTGCATAGGGCTCAAGGAGCATCTTGGGAAAAAGGGAATCAAAACTACAATCCTCTTTCCTTCTGAAGTTCAATGTTATTGGAACCTTTTTGATGGACAGAATTAGTGCAGACAGAAGACTATGGACTGGAAAGGACACTGAGCACCCTCAAGAATGAACTTGCCACGATCAAGGGGAGGTGACTCAGGCTAAGTTAAAGGACATAGGCAGCCTCAAGAGCAGGTCTGGTTCTGATGTGTGGGAGAGGCTGGAGATCCTTTTGGTCAAGCCATCGGTATAATAGGACAGTGGCTTTGTCACCCGGGGATGCAAGAGACTGTCCAAATGTTCCAGCAGTGATGTCTGAGTGACAGAGACAAAAGCCACAAAGAAAGCCAAGGCCCCCTGGTGGCAAGCTCTGGCACTCTCCGACATATCGGGAGTTCTAAAGGTGATGTTTGCTCATTAAGCTGGGGAGCTAGTCATGCTGTTCGTGTTTGTACATTTCCTCTCCGCCGTATAACAATCCATGAAAGGAAAGGGACCGTCACTCCTAGGTGTTCACCTTTATCACGGCAGGGAAGCGGCCGATGTTTTGAAGTGACTGTTTTCCTTGAACACGTTCTAGATCAGGTTTTTGGGTAAGAGTCCTTCCTCCTCTGATCTGGTCAAGGTGGGGTGCTTTTCTCTTTTCTTCTTTTCTCCCAGTTCATAAATAATTATGTAACCCACTTAACGTTTGTTTCCCTCTTTAGAAAGTAAGCTCCAGGGGATGGGGTAGAGAATGTGTGTCTTGTTTATTGCTGTTTCCTTTACACCTCAAGTTGTAGTGGGCATAGTCCTGGGCATTCATTCATTCACTGACAAGCTGTCAGGGAGTGCCCGCCACGTGCCAGGCCCTGCCCTGGGTGCACAGGCTGGTGGGGAGTAGCGGCTTGACTGAACAGTCCCCATCTGATGGAACTGCTGTGCTCGTGGGAAGAGGTGGACTGCAGCCACGTGGTCCTGCAAGGGGTGATGCATGCTGGGTAATGAAGCAGGCTAAGGAGGGGCTGCTCCACCGGGTGTTCAGCAGGCTTCCCCCAACTTCCGGCGTTGGAGCAGGCACCTGAAGGAAAGCGGGGAGGGAGTCCGGGACAGTCCAAGGCAAAAAGGAAAGGCCCTGAGGTGAGCGCACGCTTGGCCATCCTTGGAACCGCAAGAAGACAGGGTGAGCCGGGCTGGGTGGCTCGGCCTGTAATCCCGCGCCTTGAGAGGCTGCGGTGAGTGGACTGCCTGAGCCCGGGGGTTCGAGACCCGCCTGGGCAACTTGGCGAGACCTCATCTCTACAATAAATCAAAAAAATTAGCCGGGCGTGGTAGCGCACGCCTGTAGTTCCAGCTACTCGGAAGGCTGAGGCAGAAGGATCGCCGGAGCCCAGCGGGTCGAGGCTGCAGTGTCCGGGAGCGGCCACTGCACTCCAGTCTGGGCGACAGTGAGACTCCAACTCAAAAAAAAAAAAAGAAGCCAGGCAGGACCGGGGAAGGTAGGGGGTAAGGTTGGGAGGTGATGGGACCAGACCACATGTGACCTTGGAGGCCCCATCTGAGGACTTCAGCTTTGATTTTGGGTGGAATGGGAAGCTGTTGTAGGGTTCTGAACAGAGTGACAGCTCTTATCGATGCAGAGTCTGGCTGCTGACCTGAGAAGAGCCTGCAGAGGCTCAGGAGAGGAGCCAGGCGACCAGAGAGGCAGCTCCAGCCCTAGGCCAAGGAGGGAGGCAGCGATGCAGGCAGTGGGCAGTGCTGCCTCTGGACGCACCTGTATGTGAAGGCACAGCTGACAGAACTGTTGTGTTGACACAAGCAGGTGATTAGTAAATATTCGTTGGCATGATGATGATGATCGTTGAATCGTGCAATGATCACAGCCCGTCCCAACTCCCCCTGTTTTAAAACTTCCACTCTGGCCGGGCACGGTGGCTCACACCTGTAATTCCAGAACTTTGGGAGGCAAGAACCCGTCTGGGCAACTTGGCAAGACCTCGTCTCTACAGTAAATCAAAAAATTAGCCAGTGTGGTGGCGCATGCCTGTGGTTCCAGCTACTTGGAAGGCTGAGGCATAGGGTTCGCCTGTGCCCAGCAGGTCGTGGCTGCGGTGGCCGTGAGCCTGCCATTGCACTCCATCCTGGGTGATATAGTGATACTCTGACTCAACCCCCCCCCCCCAA
>CAUYQG010259880.1:22-29933 GCA_963574415.1 Tarsius wallacei | reverse complement strand
AGGCTAGGCCCTGGTCAAAGGGATGACTGTCAAGTCAGGAGTATGGGACAAGACAAAGCAGGAGACATGAGGGATTTGGGCTGCTTGGAGCAAACTTTTCATAAATGGGTTAGAATCGCCCAATGAACCCTATGAAATTGATGTGACAGGCTTCCTCAGTGGGGGTCTTGCCTCCACCACCTCAGAAGGCTAGCATTCGGATCTCAACTCCGTGCCAGGCTCTAGGCCTGTGTCTGCTTTACAGGTCCACCGGGGACCGTGACAAAGAGTTCCCAGAGCAAGACCCAGTTTGCTTCTGGCCAAATCCTTGTCCCCTGCTCCACACTGGGGAGGAAGGAGGGAAGAAAGGAGGGAACACAGAGAGGGATGTGTCTGCATTTCACAAACTAAGGGGGATGCAATTTATAAGAAACATAAGTCATTTTTCAAAAATATTTTGATAGAGACCAGGAGGCTCTCAAATGCATAGTATTTGACAGGTTTTCCTGCTGCCTGTCCTTCTTTCCTTATTCTTTCTTTCCTCCTCTCTCCCGCCATCTCTCCAGTTTCCAGCAGATATTAGGCACCAGGAACTTTTCAGAAAAGGGGGAAGGGAAAGGGTGACAACAATGAGGAAGGCCCAGATTCTGCCCTCAAGATAGAGTCCTGTATTTAATTTATAGACAGAGATGATGTCTCATGTAGCCAGCAACTCCATTAGGGGAGTGAGATATTCTTCGAAAGCAACTCTTCTGGATAACTGAAGCTTATCCTATGAAGCTTTGGAAGTTAAAAAATAAAATTAGCCCTTTGTAATGAAAGCTTTCAGTAAGTCCTTTCCAAGTTTCCAGGCTCTATGAGGGGAGCAGAGTATTTCCTGTGTGCCCTCGGAGTATGCTGTGTCCCTGCCTGCGGAAATGTTGACCTATTAGGTGCCCACGTGGATGCTACTCAGGCATTTTCTCATAGATGCTTCCTGGGTCACACAGCTGGGATGGGTAGACCTGTGACTCAGGCTCAGGTCAGCTTGGTTCCACGCCTAGGCTTTTGGCCACTTCTGGGACCACATAGGATGTTTCCCTGGCTCCTGGGAGTTGTCCAGAGCCGCTATCTTGAAACATGGGGCTCTTCCTCCCCATGTGTGGTGCGGGGGGTTGCTTTTTTTCCCGATTGTCAAGGGTAGTCTGCTGTGTCCTCCCCATACCTGTTCTCCCCTTTCCTTCTTGGGGAATAGAACACTCAATTCATTAAGGACCAAGGGCTAGGGAGATACACAAGGAACCAAGGAGTGGAGAGCTTGGTTTTGGTGTGAGTGCCCTGGGGCAGGCCACGTGGCTGTCCTGAACCTTTTTAAATAATCACAGTATCTCATCCAGGCGTGATGGCTCACACCAGTCATCCCAGCACCTTAGGAGGCTGAGGCAGGAGAATTACTTGAGCCCAGGAATATGAGACCAGCCTGGGTGACAGAGCAAGACCTCGTCTCTACCAAAATTAAAAAAAATAAAAATAAATAGCCAGGCATGGTGGCATGTGACTGTAGCCCCAGCAACTCAGGAAGCTGAGGCAGAAGGCTCACCTGAGCCCAGGAAGTCAAGACTGTGGTGAACCATGATTATGCCAATGCACTCCAGTCTGGGCGACAGAGTGAGACCCTGACTCGAAAAATAATAAGTAATAGCCGGGCTCGGTGGCTCAGCCTGTAATCCTGCACTTTGGGAGGCTGAGGTGAGTGGATTGCCTGAGCCCACGGGTTCGAGACCCACCTGGGCAACTTGGCAAGACCTCTTCTCTACAATAAATCAAAAATTAGCCGGGCGTGGTAGAGCGCGCCTGTAGTTCCAGCTACTTGGAAGGCTGAGGTGGAAGGATCGCCGGAGCCCAGCAGGTCGAGGCTGCGGTGGCCGGGAGCGTGCCACTGCACTCCAGTCTGGGCGACAGAGTGAGACTCCAACTCAAAAAAGAAAAAAAATGATGAAAACATCTATTTTCCTTCCAAACAGCAGGGGAAGGAAGGAAGGAAAAGGGATGGGGGAGGAAGGAGGTGGGGAAGGGGGAGGAAGAAAGGAAGGAAGGAAGACTGTACACAGTACTGTAAAATCACAACTACGAACGAAAAGTTATTAGCAACCATCCTCCTCATTATCCACCCCAAATTAGCTCCAATTCAGGAAAAGAACCAGCTCGCAGCAGCAGGAGGCAGTCAGCTAGAGCCTGACTCAGGGTCCTGCCTTTCTACCTTTTGTTATCAAGGGCTTTCAACAAATATGTGCCCTCAGCATAACAGCACACAACTGCCTCGAGTCAGGAGGCCAGTAGAAGCAGCTGTCTGATGTCCAGCTCAAGGTTCATCCAGTGTGTTGGAAAAATCCTACATTTTAGAAAAAAACCTCCCGCCTCATCCTCTTGCTGGCTGTCATCTCCACCCACTGCCTTAAATGACTGGGTTCAGAGGTCTGAGAAAGTATTAGAATCAGTGCATTCTGCACAGCAGTGATGATGAGAGAAGCTGGGGAGCTGAGCAGTGGCTACTGGCTTTGGGGGAGGGAGGGACTAGAAGCTGGTGTTGGAGGAGGGCAGCAGGCAGAGTATTAAAAATGGAGACAGCAAACCCAGAAGAAGCGTAATGTGAAATTGCATAACTGGGGTGGGGGATGGGAGGCATTGACAGCTGGGACTAGCAGCCAGAAAAAAGGAGGCACTCTCTGGCAGGAAAAACTGAATGTGTAGATATGTAGCAGAGGGTGAGAAGAAAAAGAGAACACAGAAGAGCAAGTGGAGCCTAATCCCAAGAAAATCGCTTTTACATATGCCCTCAGGAGCAAAAAAAGCAAGCTGAGCCCAATAGAGAAGCCCAATAGTGGAGGAACTGTCAACAATTTCTACATTTACCTCCAGGGCAACCACAGAACAAGAAGTAGGATGAATTTCTCTCCTTCTCCCTCAACTGACCACAGCCAAGGCCAGGTCTTTAAATCTTGCCTGCTTGTCACCTTTTTTTTTTTCTAAACAGCTGTTCCCTTCAAGTCCCCTCTACCACTAATTCCCTGTGGGTGGTTCATGCTGCTCACTCCTTCATGGCTCACAATCAGGAGGAAATAACAGCCACAGGCACAGAGCATTTCTCCCCTATCTCAAATACAAATTCAAATCATCTATCTCAGAAATAAGACTGAGCAGGACCTACTGACGTCTAAATGTGGTTATAGGGACTGTGAGAATTTCAAATGTCTAAAGGATCCTGAACTGTTGTAAGGCTGTCATGGACTTGAGCCTATACAGACTACTATACTGTAGTGCCTGCCTCACCTTCCTGTTAATTAAGAAACAGATCATTTATCACTGTACCTTAGCACAAAGGTAGATCAGAAGTCCACAAGCCTCATACTGTGTGTACTGACCAAAAGTAAGGCAAGCCTGAAGCCCTGGTATGGAAATGTAGTAACCTCATTCTCTGCCACAGCAAGAAGTACCATCCATTGGTCTGGTCTCTAGGTAGAGATGGCAGCTATTACAGAGCACTTTCCAAATTGACACCCGCCCCTTTCACTGCTACCTTTACCATGCAGACATGACAAAAGTTTGGAAATTAAGATCATCTTCATCATGAGCTCCTAAACCAGGGTCCACTCTTTATTCTGAAATCAGACCATACAAAATGACTTCAGGGATTTCCTTGTCTGTATTAACCAGCCTTCTGCTTTGGAGAAATAAGCAAACCTAGTGCATGCCAAGAAAAACGACATGGTTTAGGGACCAAAAGCAAACTCTAAAATCAGATTGCCTATTTCACATGAGGCTCTGTCACCAGCTGTATGACCGTAGGCAAGTGGCTTAACCTCTCTAAGCTTCACCTCTCTAATCTGTAAAATGGGGCTAGTAATAGCAGCTACCTCACAGGGTTATTGTAAAGATTACATGAGATGCCACAGCTTACAACAGTGCCTGGCTCATAGCAAGCACTCAATAATGTCAGTTATTGTTATATGTCATCATAGAGATAAATGCTCAAGAGGCTCTGGTGGGAGCCTGCAGCACTGTTCCACAGGCTGGGAAGCAGAGCTTTATACCCAGAAGGAGTTTAACTTAAAGTCCCACTTCTCTGAAAAACAATAAAAAAGTGAACCTTCATCTTTCAAATAAAATGAGAACCAGAAAGGAAATGTTAATTGCAGAAGGGAATAAAAAAGAAGGAAATTCTTCGTTCCTTCCTATTTTGAGAGCAAGTTAGGATGAGGAGAGTGATGACAGGTGATCCATGCCCATGGGCTCAAGGAATCAGTCAATGTTATCAGGGTTAGAAACTGTCAAATCTGAGATAATTATGAACAATGTGGAAAGTTCAAGAATAATCAAAAGAGGCAGTACAAATTCTCCTTTTCAAAAAAATTATTTTCACGTAAAGAAGGAAATCATGATCTAGTTGCCTAACGATGATATGTGTGAAGACACTGGATACTGGGCAGGCCAAACTAATCCACAAGATGTAAGATGAGATGGTAGCTGGGGGACTTTGGATCCTGTCAGATTAGAGTGATTTCAGCCTCAGAGAGCCAGCTTTTGAGACAGTACCTCCAAAACTTAAATTCTCTTAATTCTGAGCAGTTTCTTCAAATGGGAATGACGCTGCCTACTTTATAGGGTAGTTGGTAACATATGTGGAAAACTTGTAAACTGCAAAGTTCTCTGCAAATGTTAAATTACTTTAGGACAGACAAAGGATAAGCATCCATATGACTGATCTCCTTCAATTAAAATACTCATTCAGTCCTGTTACCAATTCCTGCTGACAATAAAGCAAGCATGATCTATCTAAATCCATGGGTTTGAAAAAGTCAACAACAAAAAATATTTTTAAAGTTATAAAGTATGATAAAAAGCCATAGGCCTCTCTCATCCCAGAAAAATACAACCAAAATTTTGCATATAATTTTAGGGATATTCCAGACTCCAGGTTAGACACCCAGAGTCCAGACTGTTCTACTGTTAGATGAGTGAACAGTTATGGGACTCTCTATTAAGCTAAGAGCTCACCTTATAGAGAAATAAGCCACAGTTTAGAACATTTAAGTTGGATTCTTCTATTTCTTCAAACTTATCTAAAGAATGGGGACAGTAATTCCTATCTTCTTCATAAGACCACGGTGAGAGTCACATGAACAGGCGACGGACGATTCACATAAACAATGTATGTAAAAACCTGTAAAGCTGTAACACGGCAGGTTTATACAAACATTCTACCCTGGTAAAGAATGAGAGAACCCAGTCCTGGGTGTTCTGTTAAGGTACCTCTAAAGCAGTGTGGGAGAAAACAGGGGGCAGGCTCAGACTCATTCATGAGAGTAGGGGATTGTCTATTGGAAGTTTTCTGAATTTTTCAATTTTCCAAAAGAAAAAAAGCAATGAAAACCACCAATCCAAAGAATTTCAACATGTTTCAACTAGAAAGTGACCTCTTATAAGTTAATGTTGCCAGCAATTAATAAAAATGACTTAGAATAAATTCTGGTTTAAAAAAAAAGTCTTACAAAAATAGAACTTGACACCATATCTGAGAAACAGAAGGAATTGGAAAATTTTAAAAGCCGCTCCTGCTTTCTTTCTGCATGTCTAACATGTTCCAAGGATCCATGCCTATGATCCTGAATATTCTCACTTGGGTGCTAACAGATTGAAAGCTTGGCTTGTATATTATTTATCAGAAAATACTAGCCACTTGGTCTAGGCTTTTACAGCACTCAAGTAAACTGCTTCATTAACAAAGATCCATCTGGAGACTAACAACATTTCTTCCTCACTCCAGGGAGAAAAAGGCATTTAACTTACTCTTGAGGGAAGTCAGATCCAAGAAAGAGAGGATGAATACAATAGATCAGGGCCCATTCTGACTTTGACATCAAAATGACCATGAAGTTTTAAAAATTAAAGCATCAAAACTGATGAGTTTAAAAACTGAACAGAGAAAAACGTGCCTTAAGAGGTGTATTGCATCAAATGCAGAGTACTTTGAAGGTGACAAGTTTAAACACATAAGAATACACAACTTTTTATAAATAAATTCCACTTTTGGGGTCCCCCCTCATACATTCCCACTTGCCCATGCTGTATTCAGAGTTGAACACTATTTCTGTCCCTAATGCAAAAGTCCCTATATCTATCACAATGATCTGAATAAAGTCTTAATTAACAAGTATTTAACAAGTATTTTCTCCTTAACAGGTTGGAAAAAACCATTCTCAAGTAATTACTAATCAAAACCTAATCTTCAGGAATTACTTTTTCTGTGAAATGCACTTATCTATAGATTCAGTATTCTAATAACAAGCTTACTTTCTGTATCTGACAACACATCAACAATCTGGATTTTAAATGTTAAATACAATTCATCTCATTCTTCCATCATCATACAAGAAACCAAAAAAGAAAAATACCCAGAATTTATTTATAAAAAATGGTGTCTTTATTTTTACAGGTTTAAACTTCAGTGTCGCCTTCAAAATACTCTCCACTTGATGATTTGATGCAATATACCTATCAAGATGCTTTTTACACTGCTCAAAACAGTTTTTGAACTCAGCAATTTTGATGCCTTCCACATCGGCAAAACGATTCCCTTTGAGGACTTTTTTCATCCAGGGAATAAAGAAAAGTCACTCGAGGCAAGATCCAGTGGAATAGGAAGGGTAGGCAAGAGGGTCATGGAGTTTTTGGACAAAAAATGCTTAACACTCAGTGTAGTGTGGATAAGTGTGCTTGTAAATCACCCATCCATGAAACGGGCAAATGCACTGAAAGAATCTCAAAAAAAAAAAAATTCACTGAAGCCAAATGCAGCCTCTCACAAAGCTAGCTGGTACACTGATGCTAATGGGTTCCTAGAACACTAACTGGCAGGGGTCCGCCCTCCAAAAAATATTTTCCAGGTTTTTTTTGGATCCCCCTTCATATGTCCCGTGAGTAAAACAATGAACATAAGTAGTCCAAGCCAACAGTCTTGAGTATAATCTAGAAGACATTTTAACTGAAAGAGATAAGTGCCCCCCCACCACACCTTTTTGTAAAAAGCCATCCCCAAAAACCACAGTCAAAAACTTTGCACAGGCTGGGCTCTGTGGCTCAGCCTGTAATCCCGCACTTTGGGAGGCTGAGGTGAGTGAATTGTCTGAGCCCGTGGGTTCGAGACCTGCCTGAGCAACTTGGCGAGACCTCATCTCTACAATAAATCAAAAAATTAGCCGGGCGTGGTAGCACACGCCTGTAGTTCCAGCTACTTGGAAGGCTGAGGCGGAAGCATCACCAGAGCCCAGCAGGTCAAGGCTGCGGTGACCGGGAGCGGCCACTGCACTCCAGTCTGCTTGACAGAGTAAGACTCCAACTCAAAAACAAAAAAACAAAAAAACTTTGCACAAAGAGAAATTCAATCTTTGAATTACATCTCAGGTAATATTAGTGTTTTCAGCTGATGAATTATTTTCTATTTTTTTTTTTTTTTAGTTGGAGTCTCACGCCATCGCCCAGGCTAGAGCTAGAGTGCAGTGGCACCTGCTGGGCTCCGGCAATCCTTCTGCCTCAGCCTTCCAAATAGCAGGAACTACAGGTGCATGCTACCACACCTGGCTAATTTTTGATTTATTGTAGATATGAGGTCTCACCAAGTTGTCCAGGCTGGTCTTGAACCCGCGGGCTTAGGCAATCCACTTGCCTCGGCCTCCCAAAGTGCTGGGATTACAGGCTGAGTCACTGAGCCTGAATGATGAATTATTTTCTTTTTTTTTTTGAGTTGGAGTCTCACTCCATCACCCAGGCTGGAGTGGTACACTCACGGCCACCCCAGCATGAACCTGCTGGGCTCCAGCGTTCCTTCCGCCTCAGCCTTCCAAGTAGCCGGAACTACAGGCACGCGCTACCATGCCCGGCTAATTTTTTACTTGTTTATTGTAGAGAAAAGGTCTTGTCAAGTTGCTGGGCTGGTCTTGAACCCGCGCACTCAGGCAATCTACTCACCTCGGCCTCCCAAAGTGCTGGGATTACAGGCTGAGCCACTGAGCCTGGCTGATGAATTATTTTCAAAGTATAAATAGCTTATAGTGGAAACCACACTGGTAACCATTGTTATGTAAAAGGTAAAACTTTTCTTAGACGACTAAATCCTAGAGCAGTGATTCTTAAGCTTTACCAGGCATCAGAAGCACCTGAAAGGTTTGTTAGAACAGACTGGTAGGCCCCCATCTCCAGAGTTTCTGATTCAGTAGATCTAAAATGAGGCCTGAGAATCTGCATTTATAAAAAGTTCTCAGGTGATGCTCCTGCTACTGGCCCAGGGACCACTCTGACAATTAATGTCTTAGTCTAAAGTTTAAAATGTTCAGCTTGTTCAAATGGAAGGAAAATAAGGGTACAGGAGTCACACAGATGTTTCTGAAACCCTGTACACTCCCAGAAGTCGAATCTGTGACCCATGGCCAAAAGAGGTGGAGTAGCAAAATGGGTTCCGAAAACCCATGTCTCTTATCAGGACTCCAAAACAATGACTTCTGTTTTGAATTTGTTCAGTTTACCAATCTATAAACTGAGAGTATGCTTTCAGTTCAATCTGCCACCTGTTGAGGGACTATTTACCAAGGACTGTACACATGGATAATCAAAATAAACTTTGTTCCTAAACAGATCTCAACCTTACAAGACATGAGACAGAATAATCACCTTAATACAACTGATAACAGTACTTCTACAACAGATCCATACAACACGAGAAGATGTGAGAAATAAAGAATTGTGCTGGGGGAGTGGGCTAGTTACCTAGAAGGCTTACGCATTAAAATCCAAGTCTAGCCTTGTCACCTGGGGAGGGGACGGTCCTGTTATAGGCAAGAGGAAACAGTGTAAGCAGTGCTGAAAAGGAGGAATGAGTAGTTCTAGATAAAAGTGAAAAAAAAAATCTACTGTTTTCTGAGTGTATGGCATACCAAGAACCTGTTAAGTGCTCATGCTACACAGAGAAAGAGAGCCGGCCATCCTGTAAGACCTGTTTAGGGAGATGACAGGAATCCTCAGCTGTGAGGAGCGGATTCTAAACTAAGCAGCTTGGACTTCTTGCCATAGAACATGGAATGTGACTGATCTGACTGGTGGTAATGCAAAGGATGCAAAAGGAGTGAGAAAGTTCCTTCAATAATCCAAAGGAAAAGTGAGTCTGAACCACCCAAGAGTGGCTGTGGGAATGGTGAGGAAGGAATGGTGCTTACAAGAGAACCCAGCGAACCTATGCCCTGGGGTGGAGAGGGATACTGTAAATGGAATAAGGGAAGGCAGGCACACAACATTAGCTTTGGAGATGTGTACAGAGTAGGTCACCTGATGAGATGTCCTGATGTAGCCAGAAAGGAGGACCCAGCATTCAGGAAGGTGGAGGCTGCAGATATACACTTGGGAACCAGAAGGAAGCAAAGTCAAGGGAGGAAATGAGATCACTCAGGAGGAAGAAAAGGGGACTGAGAAAGGAATTTTCTACATAATTATACTTATTTCCAAATGATTTGCCACTGAATGCAATGCACTTTTATCAGAATAAAACCAAGTTAGGAATTAACCACGTTCTTGTACCTGAACAACACTTTTTAATAACATCAAGTAACTACAAGGCCCAGTGTCCACACCAAAAAACCCCAAAGTAGCACTAGTTGGCACATGGGTATAATGCATAATGCTATTAGCCTTTAAAATAATCCCTAACCACTGAGAAAAACACCGCTTTGGCTCCAAAAACTATCTCTGAAAAAGTTTTTTCTCTTTTTAAATTAACACATAATAACAGTACATGTTTATGGAGTACATAGGGATATTTCAATTCATACATGGTGATCAAAGTAATTAGCATATCCATCATCTCAAACACTGATCACTTCTTTGTGTTAGGAACATTCAGCATCTTCTTTCAGCGGTATGAAAATATGGATTACTATTACCTAGTCATCCTGCAGTGCTGTAAAACACTAGAACTGACTCCTCCTATCCAGCTGCAGCTTTGTGTCCTTTAGCAAGCCTCTATCTCCCCTTCCCCCTAGGTTCCCAGTCTCTAGCGACCTCTGTTCTACTTTTTACTTCTATGAGATCAACGCCTTTTAGCTTCCACGTATAAGAACACGCGGTGTTTAACTTTCTGTTCCTGGCTTATTTCACTTAACATGGAAATACTTCTTGAGAAAGCACTAACACGTAACTCCAACAAAATTTTCTCATCTTCCCCCCACCTTGCCCACCCCTCTCAACTTCTAAAAAGGAAAATATTTGGAATCTTAGCCCAAAGCCCAAAGCTCAACCACCTCCCCGCTGAACTTGGCAGCAAAGAACACTACACAAAGCCCACGTGCCGAAGCCCAAGTCATGGTGAAGGGAGTATCAGCAGAAAGAGTAGCCCCTACTTCAGACTCGGACAGAAGTTCACCAAGTTGTGTCATGTCTATGTTCTTCTCCTGCCTTTCGATCCCCTTTAATGTTTCTGCTAAGATTAACCAGATTTTGGAAAATAACAATATGACAGTGACACACAGGCAAGCGAATGAGAGACTCTTCACCTTCACAATGGCACAGAATGGGAAATCTCCCTACCCCTAGGCCCCAGTGGTCTCTCAATTTTTAAAAGTGAAGATACTCAATAGCACTTTACTCTTATTCTGAATTTTTTTAAATGAGTTATTCAATGAGACAGATTTTATAAATGGACCATTTTGAAAATATGTTAAAATTGCAAACTTCCCCACTACTTCAGTTGTGACAGCAGTAAAAATGATTTACATGATTTGATTAAGCAACAGAGCCCAAAGAATATTTGATATTTGGTTTATACAATTTATAAGATCTGTATTTCTCCCCAAATTGTCAATAATTTATACAATTATTGTTCAATCAGGAAGACAGCACAAATCACTCTTAAATAAGCAATTTCACTCTCATTAAAAGGGAATTTATCATTCAAGCCACTGTTAATAGAATTAGAAGATCCTACTTGTGGAATTTAGTATGCTAATCTAGAAACAGACTATTAAAAATACTGTCTTAAAATTAAATATACTTTCAAATAATAAGATACTATTCAGTGCTAAAAAGAAATAAGCTATCAAGCTACAAAAAGACATGGAGAGAAATTAAATGCACATTACTAAGTGAAAGAAGCCAATCTGGAAAAGCTACGTAGGCTGATTCCAACTGTGTATATAACATTCTTCAAAAGGCAAAACTATGGAGATAATAAAAAGATGAGTAGTTACAAAGAGTTCAGAGGGAAGGAGAGACTGACGGGAAGCACAGGGGAACTTTGGGGAATGAAGCTATTCTGCATGATACTGTAATGATGAACACATGTCAGTATATATGTGTCAAAATCCACAATACATACAACACCAAGAGGAAAACCCTACTGTAAGCTATGGACTTTAAGTGATAATACTGTCAGGGTAGGTTCATCAGCTGTAACAAACGTACCCTCTAGTGTGGAAGGCTGCATGTGTTTGGGGACAGGGGTTATATGAGAATTCTCTGTACTTCCTGCTCAGTTTTGCTGTGAACCTAAAATTGTTCTAAAAAATAAAGCCTTTTAAAAAAATACTTAGCCGGGTTTGGTGGCTCAGCCTGTAACCCCACGCCTTGGGAGGATGAGGTGAGTGGATCGCCTGAGCCCGTGGGTTTGAGACCCGCCTGGGCAACTTGGCGGGACCTCATCTCTACAATAAATCAAAAAACTAGCCGGGCGTGGTAGCGCACACCTGTAGTTCCAGCTACTTGGAAGGCTGAGGCAGAAGGATCGCCGGAGCCCAGCAGGTAAAGGCTGCGGTGGCCGGGAGTGTGCGCCACTGCACTCCAGTCTGGGCGACAGAGTGAGACTCCAACTCAAAAAAAAAAAAAAGGCTAAGGTTGTGTAGGCTAGGCTGGCAGTGCCTCTCTAGAACATTTTATCATACACTCTCTGGTGGCGTTTCAGAAATGAATACCAAACTCAATAGCATTAAAATGCTGGGCATAGGCTGGGCTCCACGGCTCAGCCAGTAATCCCAGCATTTTGGGAGGCCGAAGCGAGTGAATTGCCGGAGCCCGCGGGTTTGAGACCAGCCCGGGCAACTTGGCGAGACCCCGTCTCTACAATAAAAATTTTAAAAAATTAGCTGGGCATGGTAGTGTGTGCCTGCAGTTCCAGTTACTTGCAAGGCTGAAGTTGAATGATCACCAGAGCCCAGCAGGTTGATCCTGGGGTGGCCTTGAGTCTCCCACTGTATTCCAGCCTGGGGGACAGAGTGAGAGTCCAAGTCAAAAAAAAAAAAAAAATGCTGGGCATAACAATCAAAATTGTGATTTTAAAAAGTATATTAATGTGTAGAAATCATTCTGCTTAATAAATCAATATATAGGTTAAAAACTGAAACCTCAGATCTCCCATATATACAATCAGAAGACTGGGATAGATGATTTCTAAGGTCCTTTCATCACTAATATTCTGCAAATCTACATATTTGTAGATATAAATGATCAATTAGTTCAAATGCAGTATTTTATGAATCTATGAAGATGCATGAGGCAAAAAGAATATAAGTTAATACATTATAAATTATTTGGAAGCCAGGATATGTCTCTAATTCTGTTTCCCCACAATGCCTTGTTGCACACAACATACTCAACAATATTTATATTGTTTTAAAAAGGGTGAGAGATAAGATTCTTATTAACCAAAAATGCAGGATACAATCCTTTCATTAAAGTTCAACCTTTTAACAACTTAAAATGTACTAGTTAATGAACAGTATAATCAATGAAAGCATCTTTATTTGATTAGTAAGGTTCTTCTTAGAAAGGTGAACATCAGAGCTACCTTTCTGAATATCAACAAAGTCACACATTCTAGAAGACTAGACTACGGTATATTTGAATTTACCACAGATGCCTTGAAAGTTGCCTTTTATTAAAAAAGCCAAATCCCTAAAGTCATATGTTTTCTAACAAGCAAGTGAATAAAAACTGAGTACAGGGCAACCCCCTCGAGTCCCCTCCCACTGTGGGAGCTTTTCTGTCCTCTCAAACAAATCCTGCTTAAAAAAAAAAAAAAAAAACTGAGTATAGAATATTTTATTTGTGATTTTATTTTATAGTTAGAATGCATAGAATGCAACTTAACCACTCTTTCCCAAGTTAGGTAGTGATAATGCCCGTCATCGAGTCTAAAAGTTCAGATTCTCAGCAAACCTCCTAGAATAAAAACAATCAGCCTAGAAATCTTTTTAAAAAAGATAACCTTGAAGAAAACCATGGGGAGGGGGTGGGCAGAGAGTGAGATATTTTCTAAGAATTAAAAAAAAAAAAACCAAGAAAGACTCCTGACTGTATAACTCATGTCTGAAAGCAAATTCGTGTTACACAGCTAATCTGTGATGACCACTTGTGTATCAGACATAATGCAAACTATGTCATATGATTTAATTTACTTAATACAGCCTAACTCTGAGGGTATTGCCATTCTACATGTAGTGAAGAGCCAGGATGCACATCCTGGCGTGTAATTCTAGAGCCTGCAACACTACACCATACTGCCTCACTGACAACAATGCTTTACTTACTATGGACAACCAGAACTAAATAATATCCACAATAGATTATTTAATCCAAACACATTTTACCTTAGAATGACTGGCCAACAGTATGCTCTACTTATTCCTCATAAAGGTTACCAGTTCAAGCATTTGTTGTTACACATCCATCCTCAATTACCTAAGTTACCTATATATAAAAAATTCTGTGTGGGCCTATGAGTTAAAAAGTATTTGGCATTACTAACGTGAACCATTTTTTGAAGCTGGCATTCTTAACTAGTAAACTAGAACCTAGTTCTCCCTGGCAGATCTTCAAGGTGGTTGCTTCACCCCTAAGATTTTCTTCCCACCAAGAAGAGCTGAAAACAGCACCACCATCCCCTTTCCAAGCAAGGACTTCACAGCCCACCTCAGCACTCTGCTTCATGGGCATATTCCTGGATTTCAAAACTTAGGACAAATGACAGGTTGCTCTTTCCCACAAAGAGGCTGACAAATCTTGTAGTAAAAATTATTTTGTTATATCCATTTTGCATAGGATAATTATCTTTGTGCTATTTTATAGATTTTGCCTTAAAGGGCCCTTTTAGGGGATCTTAACTCAACCATGGACACGTTAGTATAAATACTATCATCACTGACTGCATAAAGCACACGAGGCCCTCTTCCACATAGGTGTTAAGGCTGTCCAAGTAGATCAGGAACCCAAGGTGCAACATGCCCTTGTATGAAAACTTTAAAAGCAGGTCTACAAAGGAGTCATTCATTTCATCAACTTAAAAACCCTGCTCCTCAGACCCTAAGGATTCTTTGGGACACTTAGGGCACACCTTCTACCCCTAAATAGCTCTACTTTTATTTAATTAACAAACTGAGATTCTACTTAATTTTTTTTTAAATTTTTCTCCAGCTGTATGTTGAAAACTCCTTAATCAAATTCTTGCCCCAATTTAACACTCTGGTATATCACAGTCCAGAAAGGCTCTAATTTAGTTGCAGAGCCCTTACTAGAATTCGGATATTCTGGCTCCTGTTCACTGAGGTTCTGTCCACTAAAAACTGTCACTTCCTCAGATCCTTCAGCAAACCTGCCAATTCAGCCAACTATCCAAATCTCTTCTCCTTTCACAGTAACTTATTAGCACTCATATCAGCTTGTTTCAGGTCTTCATGACCTCATAACTACACAATTAGGTAGAGCCTCTACCTCAACAATGACATAGAGGGTCAGGTTCTAATACTTATCTAGCATCCCAAACACCAGCAAAACAGTACTATTTGTCTTCAAAAGGGACAGCAAAATTGTTTCCAGAATGTTTTCACTAAAAATTAGCTGAGTTGTCCCAGAAATTATACACATGGTTAAAATATTACATGTGTGAACATATACGATTTCCATCAAAATGTACACTTGAGGATAAAAATCACAGTAATCTATTTTTCTTTTCCATTTAATGCAGCTCTTCCCTGTTTGGAACTAGAAATAGCCTCCCAGTAGGCCAATTTCATTATCAAGAACACAGTCATCTTCAACCTAATTCCCTTAGGTAACAATCAGAACAACAGATGTATTCTAGCAGCTCCATACATTTAGATAAATGAAAATACCTGTCGCTTCAATTACTGTATTCAAAAAAGGCCAAAAATACCAAGATAAAGTATAACAACACTACTAAATGTAACGTGTCACAGAAGGTAAATGACATGTCTATAGAGACCAAGTTTTAAAAGGAAAGATACACAACAAACTACTAGCAGTCCTTATTTCTAGAAAGTGAGGATCAAGGAGTAAAAGGAAGAACTTCAATATTTTACTTTCAAGTTGTCATGTAAGTTTTTCACAACTTTTTAAAACCATGTAACTTTTCCCGTCTTTCAAAAAAGTAAAAGAAATAATTCAGTGCTAAAACACTGGCTAACCACTATCCAGCGCAGGAGTCATCTGTCCTAACTGCTAATAATCCTTCTTGTCGTTAGTTACATCTATTCCTTGAAAACACAACCTGATGAAAATGTCATTAAATTCTAGGCAGAGACCAGGCTCGGTGGCTCAGCCTGTCATCCCAGCACTTTGGGAGGCTGAAGCGAATGGACTGCCTGAGCAGGCGGGTTTGAGACCAGCCCGGGCAATTTGATGAGACCTTGTCTCTACAATAAATCAAAAATTAGCCGGCGTTGTAGCACACACCTGTAATTCCAGCCACTTGGAAGACTGAGGCGGAAGGATCGCCGGAGCCCAGCAGGTCGACGCAGGGGTGGCTGTGAGTGTGCCACTGTACTCCATCCTGGGCGACAGAGACTCCAACTCAAAAAAAAAAAAATTCTAGGCAGAAATGGCTGACAAACTTACATAGCTAGTTACCTCAGGCTCACCTACCACAAGTGGGCCTGGAAAGCTTCTCCAATGGTGTATTTTGAGAGTTCAAGACTTGATATAATTCTTGAGCTCTTTCAGTGACAAACAGATCATGTTGCAGAATGGTAAGGTGACGTTCTACTAAGATACTACTAAAAACACATTCCACTCAAACTCCTTCCCATTCTGGCTTTAAACAGCTGCTGAAATACAAATTCCAGGAAGCTCATTCTTCTGGTAATTTCTGAGCAATTTTCACTATAACCTAAGTTGTTCCTATACCAGGAACTACTACTCTGTATATTCCAGTGGGTTTTTTCCTTTAATGCATATCAAAATGTGTCCTTTCATCCTCCAGCTGTAAAGTCTGATTACCCCTAGCACCACTCCCACCCCATAATTGAATTTTAATGTCTACCTGCCACTGAGTAGCAAATTATATGCTCCATGAGCAGACATTCCAGAATGTTTCATGTGTACTCCACAGTAAGTGGTGGCCTCGCAGGGAAGCACTAAAATTTACCAGCCCACAGCAAGTACCACACAATTCATAATCAATATTCACTCTAGCTGCCTGCCTGAAGTTTTTTCTGCCTTGATGTCCTCAGTGTCTTCAGGAATTAATTTCCTTTGTGACTGGGCCTTGAAGACTACCTGAACTATTTCTGAGAAATATGGGCATCATGATCCTGTGGGGATTAAAAGATTACTTAACAACAACCAAAAACAACCATTAGAAAAATCTTCACCATACAAAAAAAATCATTAAACAGCTACTAGGAAACGTAAAAATACCCAGGAATCACAATATGCAAACACTCCTACTCAAAAACATCAGTCATCTAAACTAAACTTTTATATTACAATTATAACAGAATATGGCACCCCCTGCCTAAAAAGGATTAAAATAAAATAAAAAATTTTCAATTGTCAAATGTTTTATCTAGAAACAATTGAAGATCACAGAAGGGATGGGAACATAAGGTATGCATGAGAATTAACATAGGAGAAACAGAAGCTAGATAAAACTAAAGCCTATAGCTCTTTAAAAGAACTCAAAATCATACCGTGAAGAAAAAGACAGGAGCAACCCTTTCAGGACCCCTCCTGCTTGGGAGATTTTCTGTCTTAGTAAATCCCACTTTCTCAAAAAAAAAAAAAAAAAAGAAAAAGACAACAGAATTATGGGGATATGAGTACAGCGTACACTTCTTGTATTGCTTTTAACCATTTAGATCATTGCCTTAATTACTAAAGAAAAGTTAAACAAGAAAAACACCTTTCTGCTGCTGAAATTTGAAAACAAGATATACAGCAGAAGATGTGTATGTATGTATCAGCAACACTTTACAAGATCCAAGAAAATGTGGAACTCTTGAAATATTTATTGGACAATTGAAAAAAATCATATGCCAGAGTCTCCCAGTAAAAGTCATGTTGCTAAATATCTAACCCAAGCAACATTTATAAAAGCATGTTACCTTTATGCAAAAACCTGATTTTGATGGTGCAATGTAGTACTAGCAAATTTACCTGTTCCAAAATGACTTCAAAAATAAAGATCATTGCTACCCTGGATGTATGAGTGTTGAAAGCTAACCTGAAGAACTAAGGAGGGTCTCCTGAAATAGTTTGGAACCAGCACATTGAGCATTATAAGCGTCAGGCCCCAAACACCCTAAATGGTAGGTTAAGTTGTGGTTTCATCAAAAAAGCTCATAAATACTTCCTGGCTTCTGTTAAAAATAAGAGAGAACTAATATCCCCTATATTAAAGATTTCCAATTTTATAACCATCTCACTACAGAAAACATAGCTAGCTTTCAAACAACAGAATAAAAAGTAAGCAAAAATAACAACGAATATTAGTGGCAGAGGAAACATTTTATCAGTTGTGTCAGGTACCATATTAGGCAATTTATGTATGCAGTATCATGCTAACCACCATTCAGTGAGGTGTGTATTATGTCTTAAAAACAGATGAGGAAACAGAGACTAAGAAAGATTAAGAAATTTGCCAAAACTCAGGATTCCAATCCAATCTCTCAGGCTCCAAAATTCATAATTTAATCATTTGATGAGGTGGATGCACCAGGGAGCCCAATGGCAGTTTTGACGGTACACTGTCTAAAAGTTCAGCTTTCAGTGTATTCACGGCATGAAGCCTTCAGTTCAGCAAATAGCACTTGCTTAGCTCCATGGTATATGAGTCTGTAATTCCTATATTAACATATGTTAATGAAAAAGGCAGCCAGGTTTGGTGGCTGAAGCCTGTAATCCCAGCACTTTAGGAGGCCTAGGTGAGAGGATTGCCTGAGCCCAGGGGTTTGAGACCAGTCTGGGCAACCTGGTGAGACCTAGTCTTTAAATAAAAAAATTAGCCATGTGTGGTAGCGCACACCTGTAGTTCCAGCTACTTGGAAGGCTGAGGCAGAAGGATTGATTGCCTGAGTCCAGCAGGTCAAGGCTGAGGTGGCCATGAACAGCCACTGCCCTCCTGCCTGGGTGACTGAGTGAGACGCCAATGCAAAAAAAAAAAAAAAAAAGGCAAGTGAAGAGCTGCTCTCCTCATCTTTCCATTCCTAGAAAAAGTGTGGCTTCGACCAGTGGTAGTCCTGGGGACCAAGTGCTGCCAGCCTATATCCAGGGATACTTACACGTGCAGGGACAAAATCGAGATATTCTCCATGAGGGCTGTCTTGCCTCTTACAGGGCATCTCAGAAACAAGTGGGTGTATTTTTTGTTGACACAATGACTGACATGCCACTACTGGCTTTTAGTGGGCAGGAACCAAGGACCCTCAATATCTCACAAAGCAGAGAAGAGCCTTGCACAATGAAGAACTGTCCTCTTCCTACACCACTCGCAAATGACATTCAAGGTGAAAAACATGTTCTGAGCCTAGAACCTTAACACTGTTTAAATATAACACAAAGTATTCTTGCATAATTTTAATCACTCAATTTTCCAGGAATGCAATTACCGTGTAAAGTGAAAATAGATTGTTCTTTGTTTCAATTGGAACTTTACCAAGAGCTGTTCACCTTTTCAGTAAATTGCATTATCAACCACAATGCTGCCTATAGTACTTGAGTTACCATTACAGTACAATTTATCAGTTCAAATTTGTAGCTTGGATTTTCTACGTACAAATAGTGTGGCCGGGCATGGTAGCTCATGCCTGTAATCCCAGCACTTGGGAGGCTGAGACGGGAGGATGACTTGAGCCCAGAAGCTTGAGGCTGCCGTGAGCCATCATCGTGCCACTGCTCTCCAGCCTGGGTGACAGAGCGAGACCCCAACTTAAAATAAACAAAAAGCGGGTGACTCCATTGTCTTCCTGTATAGCCATGCCTCAGCACTTACAGACTGATCTAAATATTTTAAGTTATTTCCTCCTTTATATTATATTTATGGCATTATGTTTTGTGGGGTTCTTCTTTAATAATGTATAAGTAGGTTAAAACACATGAATTTCCTTTCAGGATAGTAAAAGGGGGCTAAAAACATTTGCTGTAAAAAAGAGATACAAAATACATTTCACTTCCTATCACATACTGGAGGGAGAGAGGGAGGAAAGAAAGGAAGGAGAGAAGGAGGGAAGAAGGGAGGGAAGGAGGGAGGGAGATGAAGAATAACAGGCGGTCCCTGTGACTAAATTTAACTTGAGATGAGAGCAGAAGGCACACTACAAGGATTACAGGAATCCAGTATCAACCTTCCCCGGAAGTGACTAATTAGTTCACTGAAAAGACTGGTCTGCTAATAACTACCTAAGATGTGCATTTTTGTCTGGGCGCAGTGGCTCATGCCTATAATCTCAGTGCTTTAGGAGACTGAGGTGGGAAGACAGTTTGAGCCCAGGAGCTACATGAACATGCCACTTTACAGTACAGCAGTTTATTAAACACTTTTCCATATTCATTTAACCTCATAAAAATCTTATGGGTTAAGTATTATACTAATTCTTAGAAGAGAAACCATAGTACGAAAATGGAAAAAGACAGGATTTGGGGGTTATTACCAAATCCATCTTGCCTCACAAGATGACCTTTTTAGCACAGTTCTTATCTACATTTTACATTGACAATGGTGACAGAGTATGTCAACTTATATATCCTATAATATTGACTCCAACTGATGTTAGGCATCAAATTTAAACTATACTAATTCCCTAGTTTCATAAAAAATCACAAGCTTTTTTAAATTTAATACCTCTTAAAATTGGCTTAACTATATTTCAAATAAATGTGTAGGTATACCTTGGATTATGTTTCATGTTACTTAGTACCATTCTCCCTGGTGCCTATTCATTGTTCAATTCTTGTTATTCTTCAGGTACCACCGCCAACCTCAGCTAACCCCAAAAGGACAGAGAAGATAGAGCTCTTAAACTGAATTACTGTGACAAACCACTGATCAAAAGACCTTATAATATAAACCCATAGCCATGCTTTTTCTTAGTATTAAAATTTAACTGTAATCATGTCCCTAATCGTTTGGAAACTTTCTCTGACTCTCTAAATAGGTGGTTATAATTCAACAAGTGAAAATTATTCTGAACTCACTGGAAAGAAAAGGATGTGATCAATCACAGCTTCATTCATTTTTCTTCCAAGTCAAGAATACAAAAATATTCCAAACCCCCAGGCAAAAATCTGAAAAAGACAATCCTTGAACCAACAGCTCAGAAACATCCTTATCATACACCCTTTGGGCAATGTCCTAAATTTTAAAATATTTTAGGTAAGGAGAGAAGAGGGGGAATTGCTGAAAAAGAACCTGAAGTTCTCTGCTCACCTCCCTGAAAACAGTTTTAATTTTCAGAGAATAAATGAAAACATTACTATCAAATATAAGGTGGCTGAATTAAAAAACATATATGGAAATGTGCTGCAACCAAAATAAAACAAAACTATCCTAATCTGTATTTTCTCATACAAAATTTGCGGTGTAACATGATTTTGCCCATATTAAATCAACCTGAGGAAGATTTATTTTATTACACAAAAACTCATCAAGTTACAAGACTCTTTTAAGTTAAGTTCTAATGGAAAGGTCAAATAGTAAAGAAAATATTCGTCTAGGGTTGCCAGATTTAGCAAATAAAGATTCTTCACTGTTTATCTGAAACCCAAATATAACCAGCATCCTACATTTTATGTGGCACCTCTACACTCTTCAAACTCAAGTGAGCTTCCACCTCTCCCCAGGGATTCCAATTCCAGATCCCACTCCTGAACCAAGCCGGGGGGCTTCTACCACAGTGGAAGTTTGACTACTGAGGTCTCAGGAACTAGAATGAAAATGCTCTTCTCCAAGGAAGTGTGGCTTTCTTCACAGGACACATTTATCATATAAGAGAAGTCTATTTTTTCTAATGGTCAAAGGCTATACTTGTATAGGTTGCATCCTAAGCCCAGTCTTCATCATTTATGTTTTCACGTATTAAACAGATTGGAAGAATTTCATAGTTTAGATTTTTGACAACTAAACAAAAAGAAGTTGCTTCTTAAGACTATAATAAATGAAATATTGTTTTAAGCATTACATGCAGGTCCTAAAAAAATTACTTCAATGGATTCCAAGGTTAATCTACCATTTTTTAAAAAATTCAGCCAGGCTTGGTGGCTCAGCCTGTAATCCCAGCACTTTGGGAGGCTGAGGTGAGTGGACTGCCTGAGCCCGCGGGTTCGAGACCCACCTGGGCAACTTGGCGAGACCTCATCTCTACAAAAAATCAAAAACTAGCCGGGCATGGTAGTGCACGCCTGTAGTTCCAGCTACTTGGAAGGCTGAGGCGGAAGGATCGCCAGAGCCCGGCAGGTCGAGGCTGCAGTGGCTGGGAGCGGCCACTGCACTCCAGTCTGGGTGACAGAGTGAGACTCCAATTCAAAAAAAAAAAAAAAAAAAAAAAAATTCATAATCACAGCACTTTAGAGAATTTTACAGCTAGAAACAAACTAATTTCTGACCTTTAAACATTTCTGGAAAACCCATTTCATTTCATATTCATTTCCATAGAGTTTTTTGTTTTTTTCTATTGCGTTCCTAAGCAAGTACAGTACTAGAAGATAATTTTGTTTTAGGACGGGCCTCTCAACCAGCTTTGCCCTACTTATAATGGTTCTGACAATTAGTGCAAATAACGCCATCCTTCTGCTGGTTTCATTAAAATCATCTAATTCTAAAGTTATATTTCTCTTCCCCGTGCTCTGGGCCACTGCTCTTGGATACAGTCCGTCCATCTTCAGAGACTGCCTAATTCCCTTACTTCATTTACACTGCTACCTTGAAGGTATTAATAGATCATCACACACACACACACACACACACACACACACACACACACACACACACCTACCTCCACCCCCCCAGCCCCCACCCTGTGCTTTTTCCTAAGTTTAGCTCCTTCAGGCTTTTCTCCTCAATCTTAAGCTACCACCAATATAGATACTACAGCTTTTCCTAAATGTGGTTACAGAGTTCTTAGCTATTTGGAGTTTGATCCTAGTAAGAAAACAGAAACACTGCTGCCAACACCA
Source organism: Tarsius wallacei (assembly GCA_963574415.1). Taxonomy (NCBI): domain Eukaryota; kingdom Metazoa; phylum Chordata; class Mammalia; order Primates; family Tarsiidae; genus Tarsius; species Tarsius wallacei. Next base: position 7,478 of record CAUYQG010259880.1, on the reverse strand, counting down.
TGATTTTGATACGTGATCACTATGTTATTCATCTGAGGGTAATTCAATGACAGTTCACTGCAAGCCATTTGAAACCTCTGTGTACTCGCTCTTTACCAGGTAGCAGTTACCTGGTTTGCATCAAGGCCATTTATTTCATCTCCCTTGCTGAATGATCTGAGACTCAGCACTGATGAGCAAAAGTTCAGTGCTGGAGCTGCTAGGCTATTTTTTTCCAGTTGCTCCACAATGGTCTCCAAACCTGTTCATTTCAATTCAACAGACTCTTTCAACCCATGGATTAAAAAGCATTTAACAGACAGTTGCCAAAGGAGCGGGACTCATGTTGCCTTTTTTTTCCCTCCAAAAAGCAATGTCTAAAAAGGAGAGGATAATCTTGCTACTCTCGAATCTTGACAGGGCAAGGCAGTGATCTTCAGTGATGGTTCTCCGTCCTCTCCCTCCTTCCCTTGACCAGTATTCAAGCCAATCTGTACTCACCAGAAATGCACCTCAGAATTGAGCATCTGGGGAAGCATTCCCCTGGGAATAAACAGGAGTGCTCCCAACCCTAAACTACAATAAACTCAGTCAGGGCTAGCAAATAAGGAACACAGCTCTGATTTAAAAGAAAGGTCAACTACACACACTGGAGAAGTCATGTCAAATTACCTTTTTCCTTAAGTTTTAATAGGGAAAAAAGTCAATATTATATAAATAATGTTTAATGTATAAATTAAACAACGCTGTATTTTCTTTACTAATAGTGACTAGTAACAGTATGTGCTGATACTACTGATAAACACCTCATAAAAATCCTTACTGTGTTTACAAAAATCACCAGATTATTCCACACTAACATGGCATATAAAAAAAAAATGAAGCAAACAAAAACTAATTCATACCTGAAAATGCTGTTTTTTAAACTGAGTCTCATGGCCCATTAATGAATTGTGAAATCAAGTTAGAAGGTCCCTACAGTTTTCTTTATATATCACATGAAGAAAGGACAGGTAATGTTTCACAAAATGTTACTTATGTATACAACTTTGTTACATATTTATATTAGGCACAAACTATTTCTCTACCAGAGTCGCAGACAAAAATGTTTGAAAGTCTTTTTCTAAAGAGTTTTTATATTTTTAAAGTCATTTTAACATAATTACATTGAGTCAAATATTCTATTTTGCTAACATAAGCTAACCCCTACTAACTGCATTTTCAGGTCCTAGAAAATTCTAGTTCGCAATAATTTTTAGATTACTTTTAAATTAAAAAACATCAAGGATGTAGCTGAAAACTGTTAAAACTAGATGACCAGTACACGAGGGTTTACTACATTACCTAATCTATTTTTGTAAATGGTTAAAATTCTAAAAATGTAAAAGAAAAAAAAAAAAAAGCAAGGAAATAGATCTACCCAAAAGATAACAAAGTAATACAATGAATAAGTTTATAAATGGAGAACTTTAAACATAAATATATGTTTCTAACAAATACCTGTCTAGGAACATCCTGATTTAACACAAATACAGGTAACATTTAGATTGTATTCTTCATCTTTAATGGACAGGTTTAGGGCTCTTAAAAAATGCATAAGGGACTAGAGAAACTAGTCAGTATAGAAAACAAACTTCCTCAAAAGATACATAAAAATACAAAGAGTTAACTGTGTTTTGTTGTCTTTTCATTAGTCAACCACTTTCCACCAACTGAAAGAACACAAAATACCTCCCTACCTGGGAAGAATTTTCATTTCTTAATTGTTTAATTTACACTAGCAATTTCCCCAGCAAGTTTATTAGCCAACACCATTCTGCCTTCCTTGAAACAAGAACTGCAAATGTCTGAAGCAGATTTAGAAGCAGTCAGATTTCAAAACAGTGCATGCCTCAAAGTCAATTTTCATTATTTCCAAAAGTAAATTTCTAAATATAGAAAGCATTGTCTCTCCAGACCCTTTATGCATTGGAGACAGTACCTAAGCTGAAGGTGATAGAATTATGTCATTTTTAGAATGGAAAAGGAATTCAGACATCATCTAATCCAGAGGTTTTCAAATACTTCCATCAGGAAGAATCAAAGTTGTAACAATTTATATATACAAGAACACTCTTCCCTGTGTGTTTTTATGTATTTTACTGTATATGGAACAAAATGCCTTATTAGTATTCTATCAGGAAAGGACTTGATGTTTTGTCATGTGTTTTACATTTAATCACTTTCAGAATGTACAAGTATCTATTTAGATATGATTAAAACTATTGGTACAATTTAGGACTTAATGTTTTCTAATTATAGAACCTTACATAATATATAAAACCCTGACACTTTTGAAGTGATTTCACATCACCTCATTTGTATTTCACTGTCCAATCTGAAACAATACTTGGGTGTGATGATGACAAAACACAAGAGAACAAAAGCATATCCAAATTGACATACTGTACTTCTGGAAAATACCATAAAGCACACCATAAGCCTCCAATAATTATAAGTTAATAATTATTAGGTTAAAACATTCCATAAAGCATTTTAAAAATGCAAAAGAATACCATTTAGTACTTTTTAGTATAAGCAACTTAATACAAGATGCTTCCATCAAGCTAACCATTTTGTTTTAATGAACAGATAAGAATCAGTTGATTTATATGAAAAACAAGAAACAAAAAACTGGCAGGTGTCTGATGAACATTAAATGTCTCTCCAAACTTACTATGTGCAAGTAAATGCAGATATTTAGGAAATTCTTTAAACATTTTGCGAACCTAATTTCTCTACAGATAGACCAATTAAAAGTCCTGAGCAATCAGACCAAAATAACCTCAAATTAATAAGGCTGGATTGATAAATGTTTACCTTTGTATATACACACAAGCAAACAAAAAAATGTTAGGCCTACTTTCAATTTCAGATAACATACTAAATTGGAATTAAGTACAAATTTGGACTCCCCCTCCTAAACCAAATAAACTCATAAAAAGCAGATACATTTTACTTGTGTATTCAATATTTTGTTTATATAGGATCACTTTTAAATTTAATGAGAAGCTTATTTGTGCATATATGCCTATAAAATGTAACAGCTTATAATTAATTAATTTTACCGAGGGGTTTCCTTGTCTCCTCAAAGCTAATCCTTACCAACTAAATTAGGAATGGGGGGATGGGGTGATCCACAAAAACCTCACAAGCAAGTTTAAAAATGCATTATCTAAGAAGCTTAGAATTCACCTCCATATTATCAATGGCATTGTAAGTGTAAGATGATGATGATGTGCTGAGGGCATATCGAAAGGCAAGCCACTGTTCCTAGCAGGTGACTCCACCACTAACCTAGCTCCAACGTGGGAACTCACTTTAGAGGTTCCTGGTCTGGCCACTCTTTTGACAGTCTGCTTTCCCAGATGCTCCTCACGAAACCTCACTCCTCATCCCTGCAGCCTGCTCTTCTCCTCTCCTCCTGCACCTTCCTCCTTGGCCCCTTGCTTACTTCATTCTCTACTTTGATGCTGTCCAGACTGTGCTCTACTGTAAGCAACAAATGGAACAGAATGCATCACAACCATTTCACAAACTCACTTCTTCCAAAACTCCTCTGCATCCTTCTAGTCGCACTTTTTTGCCATCTCTACTACATGGTAGCCAACACGGTCATTGTTTTCCTGCATGCTTCATTTTAACAGGTTTCAGCACCTTATCCCCTTCCCAAATTGTCTGTTATAAAAAACTTTTACACAGACCCAACAAAGTTTCAGAGTTTACATATGAAATATCTTATTTTTTAAAAGTACCTCAAAACTAATTAACTGAAAACAGGGTCCAAACTGGAAGAGCACTTTTCTAATCAAATCGGGTCACCTCTGAAGGCCCCACTTCAATACTTACATTTTATTATTTAAAAAAAATAAAATTAAGGTAACACTTAACATGTTGCCTTTTATTAATGCCAAACAGTATATTCCACAAGAGAAAATGTCTACATCAAAACTGTATTAATGAGAAAAGGCAAAAGGATTCTTTCAAAACAATTTAACTTCTCATGAGAATCTGTATTAACATGCAAAGTCAGACCTATAATGCACTTTGAATTTGTAGCAAATAAATTAGCTGTAGAGCACATTTATATTTAAAGGTTTTTATTTCCTTTTGTTATCTTAAACCTTGGTATATTCATGGGTTAAGCTCTATTACGTCTGGCAAGAGAAAAACCCCATCTGTATCTCTTTCTAATTTGGATCCAGGAACCTGGTGAAACAAACTGGAGAACAAGTCCTGGTGCAGTAACATGGCCTTTCTTCCCAGACCCCTAACCAATTTTTCATGCCTGGGCGCGCCATTATGTCAGCTGTGACATTTTAGTCAGTTGCCTGAGAGACTGAAAGCCTATGATCTCCTTAGTAAAGGCTTTATTCCAAGGCAAACTATTTCTTCTGGTCAAATCTTATTTGGATTAATTATACCAAAATTTGATGCTTGACATTTGGCATGTCATTTGTACTGCAGCTGCCACAGATAAGGCTTGTCTTCTGTTGCTCATTTCGGCTCATCCAAAAAGGAGACACACAATCAATTAGCAAATACACCTCTAAAAACGTATTCAGGGAGAGAAAATTGCCAAACCACCAAAGCAAACAGCACTTGACAGAAAAAAAGATTCATGAATCATCTAATGCAAATACTGGCATTGTTACAAAGCACAACGTTCACAGGGATCTAGTCTCACCCCAGCAAATGATTTCTTACAATTTATGTCGCTATTAGTTTTCTCCCAGAGGACGTGTTAATTACCCAATTGTGTGTCTTCAGTATGAATTCATAATACGTTGACAAGTCACCACGTCCACTCCCTTAGCTAGCCTCCCTAGCAATCCCACTGTGGGCCGGAGCCACATTCTAGGTCTCTTACTCAGAGCAATGTTATTCCATGAAAAAGAGATACCCGGCCTATTTGAAAAGCTATTTAGTTCACCGAAAAGAAAAAAAAAAAAAAACCCAGGAAACCTCCCAGACTATCAAATGGAAATATGAACTTCCTGACAAGAATTTGGAATTGCAGACACAGTACAGCTGGTCACTTTTCTAAAAAAGTTATATAAGCAAAAGCACAAATCTCTGTGTGGGGCCTTCAAATGACCTATTTACCTTTATTCAAGATGACAGCAGCATTAGCAATCAAGTGTTCAATAGATACATGAAGAAAAGTAAGTAATTGGCAATGCTACTTTTTAAAGGATAATAATAGTAATAGCTAACATGTACTGAGACTCACAATATATCAGGCTGAAGTCCAAATGGCCATTATCTCATTTAATCCTCACATCACCCTAGGGAATGGACATTATTGTAAATCCCCATTTGCCATAAGCTGAAGCTTGCCTTGATTGAGGTCACTTAGCTCCAGAGAGATGGAACTCAAACCCAGGTCCATTAGAATCCAAAGCCAGTAGGCTTGATCCTAACACTACAATGCTTGGTTGATACTCACTCAAGTGTAGCCTAAAGTTTCTTTTTTTTTTTTTGAGTTGGAGTCTCACTCTGCCACCCAGACTGGAGTGCAGTGGCCACTCCCGGCCACCGCAGCCTCGACCTGCTGGGCTCCGGCAATTCTTCCGCCTCAGCCTTCCAAGTAGCCGGAACTACAGGCGCGCACTACCACGCCTGGCTAATTTTTGATTTATTGTAGAGATGAGGTCTCGCCAAGTTGCTCAGGAGGGTCACGAACCCGCGGGCTCAGGCAATCCACTCACCTCAGCCTCCCAAAGTGCTGAGATTACAGGCTGAGCCACCGAGCCCGGCTAGCCTAAAGATTCTAAATGTCTTAAAAGGAAGATTACTTTTTAGAACACGCTTCTTCCTTAAAATAAGCCTTTTTGATGATACATACAAAAGTCAACCAGTAAGAATTTTACTTGAAACTGTGGTCTTACAAGTCTAAATATTTCAATGGGAAACAAAATCCATCTGAAAGCAAGCCCTGAATCTCTATGGTAACAGGTCAGAGACTCATTCTTGGGGGCTGGGGCTGGACCAGACCTTGAGTCCAAACTCTTCATTTCAGTAATAACAATGCAGAGGCCTCTGGAAAAAAACAATGATATATACAATCTAAACTTTCACATTCCCAGTCCAGAAACACTTCAGTGTTTTTCCTCAAACCACCATTTTAATAATTTCATTTCACACATTTCAACATCATACAGAGCATGGCATCAATTTTTGAAGCACTGTAGGAAAATACAAACTCCATGACATGAAGCCAGACTATTTATTGCAGGGCTGTCACCAGTTGAAAGTCTGACTACTATCCTAAGATACACTACAGAAAGCTATAAAATGGCATCCTTAACTATATGAACTCAAATTCAAAAAACAGCCATTTCTTCCTTGAATTAAATTTACATTCATTTGGGTCAACCAGCAGCTCTGCTTCACTTCATCGGTCATGTGACTGGATTCAAGCTCATTTCAAGGGAAAGGCCTTTCTAGGCTGTATTTAGAACACACATCACTGAGAGCAGATGAGTCTTCGTAGGCCTATCCAAAAATCTTGCTTTAGTTGCTAAGGAACTACAATGTTGCCGTATTATCATCATTGAAAAAAGCTACGCCAGCAGAAATTAAGCATGTTAGGATCAAAAATCTCTCACCTTCTCTGCAAAATGAAACCATTCCACTTCCACAAATGGAATAACCGAAATTACTATTAGCCTTCTTTAAGACATACTGTTAACAGTCAAAAGACTGATCAGAGCAATGGGACCAACACCCTGCCTTCCACAGCAGGTTCATGCTTTGGAGGACAACACAAAAAACGCCCAATATACTTCGCATGTTAGATGCTAGAGACAGAAACCTGTTTCCTTCCTGAGCCCTGCAGTGACACCCCAAGGCCCTGCAGCACACGTCAGATTCGGTCAGGCAGTTCCACACAACACTCGTTTGGAAGCGGTGATGCTTTTCCACCCTGCGCTGCTCTATTTCCACTGTGATCTTCGGCATTTTAAGCCCAGCTTAAAATAGTGAATACTTAGAATACTCAACTCCACTGGCTGTCTCACCGATTTCTGAAAACTAAAGTCACTTAAATTTCAGTCTTTCTAACAAGAGTAATTTCAAATTGTCCTAGCGTAGCAACGAAAAAAAAGGAAACATTAGCAAAATAAGTTGTAGTTCACTCTCCAGGCTGACTTCCCAAAAATTCCTCCATAGGAAAAAAACACGCTTAAACCTCTTCACGGCCGTTCCCGGGAGAAGAGGAACGGGTCACCACCCTGCAACCCGCGTCCCTGGAGCCCCCAGCCCGGCTGCCCACCGCTACCCCCTCTTCTCTAAAAGGCTCCCAATCCCAAGGATCTTGTCGCCTCCCTCTGCCCACAGTCCAGGGACCACTTCCGCGCTCCTCGGAAAAGGCGTTCCTTCCGTCTTGAAACTTTAAGATTCAAAGCCCACTTCCTCCGGCCCCCGCCCGCGACCC
>CAUYQG010259877.1:0-21919 GCA_963574415.1 Tarsius wallacei | reverse complement strand
TTCCCCCCCAGTTGTTTTTAATTGCCCCGTGTTGGTTCGTGGCCCGGGGCGGGGCCGACCCGGGGGGGCCACCGGCCCCCATTCAGTGCCCCCCCCCCCCCCCCCCCCCCGGCCCAGAAAGTGGACTTTCCTGCCTCTGTGGCTTCTCCCAAGCTGGTCCCTGAGCTCCCTTGCTCATCACCTCCTCCTGTTCGCAGCTGACCTGGGCCAGGTGGTGGCTCACACCCATAATTCCAGCCTTTTGGGAGACTGAGGCGAGAGGACAACTTGAGGCCAGGAGTTTGAGACCAGCCTGGGCAACACAGTGAGACCTCGTCTCTACAAAAAGATTATAAAAAGTAGCCAGGCATGAGGGTGCGTGCCTGTCATCCCAGCTACTCGGGGGTAGGCTGAGGCAGGAGGATCACTTGAGCCCAGGAGTTTGAGACTGCAGTAAGCTAGGATCGTGCCACTGTACTCCAGCCTGGGTGACAGAGCAAGAGGCTGTCTCAAAAACCAACAAACAAAAGTTTGACCCATTCTCCACGGCAAGCTCAAATCTCATCCACGGCTATGTGCTCCCTGGTTCCCCAGCCAGAGTGACCTTATTCTTCTGACCGCCGAGACGAGAGCCGACTGCAGAGTGGCCGAGTGTCACAGACCTCTGTGTGCTGCCAGATTGATGGTCTATCCTTAGGATCAGCTGGGGCACCCCCGTGTCTTACATGCCCTCAGATCCTTAATACCTGGACTAATAGGATGACAGACTGCTAAATCACTTGTAAAATACAGTTAGTGCTGGAATTTAGGACCCCTCTGAAAAAAGACTGTGGTGGTTTGGGGGACAGGGTTGAACACAGCACGTGGATGACGGTGCTTCCCAGCACCACAGCCTGCCACGTACCCGAGTGACAACACTTCCCAGAGCCACAGCCTGCCATGAACATGGGTGACAATACTTCCCAGAGCCACAATCTGCCACAGACATGAGTGACAATACTTCCCAAAGCCACAACTTGCCACGTACATGGGTGACAATGCTTCCCAGAGCCACAGCCTGCCACATACTGGGTGACAATACTTCCCAGACCCACAGCCTGCCACACACGAGTGACAATACTTCCCGATGTCACAGCCTGCTGCTTCCTCAGGTCCACTTGAACTAAAAGCTGTTCTGAGAAATGACATTCTTTGGGTCTCCTTCACCATCACCAACCTATGAGAGAGACCCATTTCCTACGATCAATACACAAGAGAGCTCTAATCGTTTGCTGAATTTCTGCAAGTGTCAGACTAGCAAAGCCATCGGGGCGGGACTTAGCCTCGGAAGCCCAGACCTATGTTTTCTGAGAAGCTCTCAGGTTCCAGGAGAGGCAGGGCCACCAGGGCCATCCTGGGTAGAGTCCCACACGCTGTGCTGGGCGCATGGTAAGACTGGGTCCCTCCCTCCGGGCTGTGGCCTTTGCTTAGCCAAGCCCTGTCTCTGGGGGACTCTAAGACAAGGGAAGCGGGAAGGGCATCCCTCTGAAAGGACAACCAGACCCTCAGCTCCTCCTTCTGAAGGACACTCAGACACCTGGTGCCCCGGTCCTGCCACCTGCAGCCTCTCATCTTCTTGCCTCCCAACCCACCCTGCTGGGGACACAGACTTGGAGCCGGGAAGACATGCCTTCCAGTGCTGCCGCTTCCCAATTGGGCGAATTCACTGATCTCTCGACCTGCCCAGGGGTATTGAGGATGAAATGAATGTCTGCAGGCACGCAGCAGGGTGGGAGTTCTTATGCTTCTGTTTTTTTTTTTTTAAGTGTCTCACTCTGTTGTGTAAGGGTCTCATTCTGTTGCCCAGACTGGAGTACAGTGACAAAACAACAGCTCACTGCAGCCTGAATCTCCTGGGCTCAGGCGATCCTCCTGCCTCAGCCTCCCAAGTAGCTGAGATTACAGGCATGTGCCACCATGCCTGGCAAATTTTTTGACTGTTTATAGAGATAGGATCTTGCTATGTTGCCCAGGCTGGTCTCAAACTTCCGAGCTCAAGCAATCCCATTGCCTCAGTCTCCCAAAGTGTTAGGATTACGGATGTGAGTCACTGTACCTGGCAGGCATAGTTTTTTTTGGTTTGTTTGTCTATTTTTTTGAGTTGGGAGTCTCACTGTGTCACCCAGGCTGGAGTGCAGTGGCAACATTACAGCTCACCATAGCCTCCACCTCCTGGGCTCAGGTGATCCTTTTGCCTCAGCCTTCCAAGTAGTTGAGGCTACAGGCCTACCCTACCAGGCCTGGCTAATTTTTTAATTTTTTTGTAGAGATGGGGCTCTCACTATGTTGTCCAGGCTGGTCTTAAACTCCTGGGCTCAAGCACTCTTCCCATCTCAGTTTCCCAAAGTGCTGAGGTTACAGGCATGAGCCACCACATCTGGCCTAGATTTTTTAAAACATAAAGAGTATAAAGGCAGGAGAAGCTGCCCGTCACATTACAGCAACTCAGTGGACCCCTGTGTCCCTCTGCTTCCATCCCCCATCTCTACCTCCCATGTAAGTGACACCAGAAAGCCTACGAAGTTTTTTTTTAATTCTAAGTTGTGCATTGGGGCTGAAAACGTGGCTGATCTCCCGCAGTCACGTGTGGTCAGCAGAACTGTCACAGTGACAGACTCTCACAAATTCCCCTCCTCCCCCTGGCCCGTCTGGCTCTTCCTAAGTCCATGAAAGCAGAGTTTAAAAATGTGCAGGCCAGGCGTGGTGGCTCATGCCTATAATCCCAGCACTTTCGGAGGCCGAGGTGAGAGGACTGCCTGAGCCCGCTGGTTCGAGATCAGCCTGGGCAACTTGGCGAGACCTCGTCTCTGCAATGAATCAAAAAATTAGCCGGGTGTGGTGACACACACCTGTAGTTCCGGTTACTTGGAAGGTTGAGGTGGAAGGATCACCAGAGCCCAGCAGGCCAACGCTGGTGTGGCTGTGAGCGTGCCACTGCACTCCAGCCTGGGAGACAGAATGAGACTCTGTCCACTCTCCCCCCAAATGTGCAAAGCACGTGAAAACTCCCTTTGAGAAGTTGTATACCTGTGGTTAAGAGTTCAGACTCGTTAGACAGACTGCCCGGGTTCAAATCCTGTCTCTGCACTTACTTGCTGGGTGATCTTGGGCAAGTCACTTAACCTTTCAGTGCCTGACTTCCTCACCATAAATTTAGAAGGACAATACTCCTCACGGCATGGGGTGGCCGGGACGATTAAATGTGTTAACACATGTCAAGAACACAGAGGAAAGGCGCTGGCCCAGCATGAGTGCATAGCAAATGTCAGCCCCTGGTGTTTGGGAGAAAAAAAAAAGCCCCATAAAATAATTCATTTTAATAGCAGGTCATTATTTCTCCATAATTGGAGGGATTATTATTGCTGGAGGGATTATTATTGTAGAGGTAAAGGGAAGGAAACTAGCAATATTAGCATGCATGTGTATGTTCAGAATTTCAGCAAAGCTCTTTAGAAGGAGGCCCAGACCAAGACGAACAATTAAACAGCATGAGTCATGGTCTTCAGACATCAAAGAAAACGAGGTACATTACGACTCCCGGAAACAAAATCAGCACAACAGTCTGAAGTTACCATCAAATTATATTTATAATCCAAACAAGTGCTTTGAACAAAAGGCATCATCTGGGGCTCTGGACCCAGCTGGCTGGGGGCTGCCAGCTCGCCAAATGACAAGGAGGAGACAGAGGAAAAACAAAACAAAGGGGAAAACAGAGGCCACAAGCCCGGGGAGGAAACATGGCGAATAAACATCACAAAGATAACTCAGTTCTGCTCGGCGTGGGGTTCCGGGTGCTGTTCCAGGAGTCCCCTAGAGGAGACCTCTTCCTGGAAGGGTCTATGCACCCACACACCTGGATTCCAGTCCTGGCTTCTCTGCAACACAGCCCCATCACCTCTGCCTTCCTGACCCTCATCTGTTGGTGACGACAACATGAGGTCTGTTGGCAGGAGCGGATGACGGGGACAGTCGCACCACATGCCACCCCTCCGGCACTTTAGAGAGTGTGGGATGAAAGAGGAAGTGAGAAGTAGAGACAGGGCCACTGACTGCCTCACCCTGGGGCCCAGAAGGTGCCTTCCCAAGTGGAGGTGAATACCTCTGAGCCCCATCCTCTGCGGCTCCGAGGACATCAGCAGGCTGGCATTTAGGAGTGGGACACTGCAGAGTATCCAGGCGTCGTGCTTTTGGTTTCCGTTGGAGACCGAGGGTTTTCCTCCCACCGTCAGAAGTCCATGCGAGAGGAAGGAGCCTTCCCATCCTAGACACACTGAGGGCTTGCTGCTGGGTGGCGTGACTGTGTGACCCTGGGGCCGGGCTGTTCACTTCCTGGGAGGTGGCTGGCCCACGTGCTCTCTCTGGCCTTTTCCAAGTCTAAGATTCTGTTGACATTGACCCAGTGATTCAGACATTCAACTAGACGCTGTAAGAATGTATTAGATGGGGAAACACACAAGGTCTGACAATTAGGTTTGTGAACTCATCCTGGAAAAGGTGCTCCATCCCTCCGAAGTTCTCCTCCTGGGAAGCCATGCACCGATGCCAGCACCTAGTCCAGCCATCAAGCAACATTGGAACTCTTTTTCTGAAATGGCCATCAGAGCCACCATCATATTACCCTCGATGTCCTGAATGTCATCAAAAGTTCTTCCTTTCAATATTTCCTTTATCTTCAGGTAAATAAAAAAGCCATTGGGGGTCCCATCAGGTGAGTAGGGAGGGTATTCCAATGCAATTATTTATACAATTATTTATAAGTGCTGCCAATGTAAGTGCAGGGTGGCAAGTTTGCGAACTTAATTGCCAGTCCTAGGCAAATAACGGCGGCAACTCTGATGGCCATTCTGGAAAAAGAATTCCGAAATTGCTTTGATGGGTGGACTAGGTGCTGGTGTCGGTGCATATCTTCCCAAGGGGAGGACTTTGAAGGTGACCTTAGTGATATTCAGTCATGAGATATGGAGCACTTTTTCTAGGATGGTTTGTGAACCTAATTGTTGGAGCTCATATATAACATACTTCTCAGTGGCTAAGGGCAGTGATGTTTTTCAGTGTCCCGTGGGTGGTGGATACATTGTAGCCAGAAGGAAAAGCCAGTGTAGCAACAAATTATACTAATTATCCCCCTCTGCTTCTGTTGCTTTGTGACAGCAAGCAGTACACCAGGAGACGCCAGGGATGTGAGATGGTGATTCCTCCTAGAATTCTCCATGGGCTCTGGGACCATAACTCATCTGCTATGCTGCACAGAAATTACCTAGAAATGAACAATGCCCCCACGGTCTGTCTAGTACACGGTGATATTGATGAACCTCGCACAGAGAGATCTATATCACTCTAGTGACTTTAATTAGCTCTCAAACTGATTACTGACCCATCATCAAGTGCTCATTAAGGAGAAAAGCCAGGAACTATTTGGAAGGTGAGGGGCTGACATACTTACAGATGCATGCTTCTATTTTTGACTTACATTTAAGTGAAAGTGGGGCATTACTCATCTTTTTCACAATGCTACATGTAACAATAATTTTAAAAGGTTAATATAAATTTCAATTAGTTTCAAAAGATGTTGCTACTTTGATGCAACTAGTTCATGACAAATGGCCACTTTATCCTAAAGAGGATAAATTGTTTTCTGCCTTATTAAAAAGAAAATATTTCTATTTGTAACAAGAGTAAACTACGTGTATTAATCTTAATCTGAGGACTCTCTCTTTTCAGCTCTCTTTTATTAGAGGCAATTTCTAATTTAAGTCTTTGAGTCACAGATGGGGTTATTGGTTTTGTTTATCATTAAAGCATTCTTGAACATTCATGTTCAGCAAAAATTTCTCAACCCCCCTTACTACTTGACTTCATTGATGTTCTATGACTAGAAATACAATAATGATTTTTTTTTTTGAGTCAGGGTCTCACTCTGTCACCCATGTTGGGCTGCAGTGGCAGGATCACGGCTTCCTGAAGTCTTGACCTCCTGGACTCAGGTGATCCTTCCGCCTCAACCTCCCGAGTATCTGGGACTACAGGTATGCACCACCACCCCTGGCTTTTTTTTTTTTTTTAAACTTTTTGAAGAGATGAGGCTTCGCTGTGTTGCCTTGGCTAGTCTCGCACTTCTGGACTCAAGTGTTCTGGACTCAAGTGATCCTCCCACCTTGGCCTCCCAAAGTGCCGGGACTACAGGTGTGAGCCACCACACCCAGTCTTCAATTGTGTCTTACTCTTCACCGGTTTATGCTAGCACATTCATTCACAAGATAATTTTTCATAAATGTAATTAGCAATCTGCCTACCTCACAATTCTCAGAGACTTCTAACATGAAATAAATGTCACGTTGTCCAATTTTATAATTTTGCAAAAGACTCTTTTCCCTTCTTGTCTCTCAGGTACTCGCTGTGGAGAGGTAAGGGCCGGGGGTATTGAGGAGGCCCAGCTTCATACTCTGCTTATTATTTATTTATTTATTTATTTTTTGAGTTGGAGTCTCACTCTGTCACCCAGACTGGAGGGCAGTGGCACACTCCCGGCCACCGCAGCCTCGACCTGCTGGGCTCCGGCGATCCTTCCGCCTCAGCCTTCCAAGTAGCTGGAACTACAGGCGCACGCTACCATGCCCGGCTAATTTTTGATTTATTGTTGAGATGAGGTCTCGCCTAGTTGCCCAGGCGGGTCTCGAACCCGCGAGCTCAGGCAATCCACTCACCTCAGCCTCCCAAGCGCGGGATTACAGGCTGAGCCACCGAGCCCAGCTTACTCTGCTTATTTTTATGTCCACAATGTGCTGCTACCCTGCAGCCTCAGTGTGCTCGGTGTTCCCTGCACAGGTGGTGCGGTCTCCCACGTCTGCATCTCCCTCACCACTCCTCTTGGGGACAACCTTCCCGCCCATCCGTTATCACTAGATTCGGGTGTCAGCTTCTCCAGGAAGCCTCCAGAGTGGCTCAGCTGAGCCCTGAAGATCTCTGTCTGGACTGGCACTGACACCATAAGTGCACATAGCTCCCGAGTCCAGCTTCCAGGTGACAGCACTGTCTGTGATCACCCATGAAGTTCTGGGACTTACACATTCATGGAGAGGCCCCTCCTCAGCCATCTGGCATGGGTGACTTGGATGCGGTAGAAACAGTCCTCTAATCATTTTAGAGTGGAGGCAGCCATGCTTAACCCTTCCCACTTATCTGACCTAGAGCCAGGGCGCACAGGTTGCGATCAGGGACAATGGTGAACACTTGCATTCCACAGACCCTACAGCCTTCCAAGTCGCACCCCTCTCTGCACACTTGCTAGACAGCTGCCCTCCACAGAAGAAGAGGCCAAGGAAGAAGAGCGCTGTCTTCGAGACAGCTCACGCTGTCTGTGAACAGTTCTGATGGCTGTACTCAGGAACCATGTCACCTGGGCGTAGACACCAGTATTGCCCCTACCTTGCTCCTTGGTTTTCTCGCCTCTGAGTTGGGAATAAGAATAGTCCCTGGAAGGTTGCTGCACAGAAAAAAAGTGAACAAAGAACAGGCCAAGTCCCCACAGGGGTCACAGACACAAGGTGACGGCTTTGTGACCACTATCACAGTTCACGAAGTGTCCCACACTTCTATCTTATCTGCTATGGCCTCAGTATTTCTGTCCTCCCAAAATTCCCACGTGGAAATCACAACTCCCAAGGTGATGGTATTAGAGGGACACATTGGGGTAATTATCCATGGGGCAGAGCCCTCATTAACAGGATTAGGGCCCCAAGAGAGAACATGCACCACCTCCCCCACGCAAGGACACAGCAGGATGGTGCTGGCCACCAGCCGGAAAGCCCCAGCGGATGGCGAATCTGTGGGTGCCTTGATCTTGGACTTCCCAGCCTCCAGAACTAGAAGTGAGTTTAGGATGCTTAAAAGCCACCTAGGTTACAGTGTGATGTTACTACAGCCTGGACGGACCAAGACAATATCTCTGATGCCCACAAGAGCTCTAGCCCAGCTCCCTTGCGAACTCTCACACACTGAAGGGGCTGGGAGCCAGGGGAAGGTCTTTGGCTTATGGGTCAAAGAAACTCAGGTGCCCAGCAGGTCAACAGAGAATGTCAGTGACAGAGAAGGCCATTTGGAAAGTTCTTGTTTCCAAAGGGGTTTCCCAAAAAGTCCTCAGAGCCCCGAGATACAGGTTTAATCCATGGGAAGAAATACCCCAGAGTTTGCACACAGAGGATTCGTGTCAGTCAGCCACACGGAGCACCATGGCAGCAGAGGTGAAGAGGCTGCCCTTGAGGGCAAAGGAACAGCTTCCAGCAGTCGGCGGTGTTGAGGTGGAAAGCACAGGCGTCCGTCCCGAAAGGCCACTGAACGCACCGGAAGTTCAAAGTCACTTGCAAATTTAATTGTTTAATTCTTCTCAGGGAAACGGTTCACGTCTTCAACATCACCTGTGTGCACTAGACCACTAGGTCACAAGGCTTCTTATATGACACATCTAAACTGAGGATACAAGACACGTGGAGTCGTGAATTCCCAAAAGCCCACGCCCTGAGAACTTCAACATTGACTCACGTGGGAAGGTGCTGGAGATTTGGATTTTGACACATTCATTCCATGCCTCGACTCCAGTATCTCTCACTCCACTTATTTTTTTTAAAAAAGGAGTGAGGCAGAGGCATCTGTTCACCTGTGCAGGAGAGCGCTGTGGGTTTCCATCTGCTTCTGCCAGGCTGTCCAGCCACTTTCTGGATGATGCTCTCACCAGCTCATGGGGGCAGCTGTCCTGAAATTGCTCGGCTCTCAGGTTTCTCCGGGGGAGGTTCTGTGAGTCCCCTGTGCTCCCTTAATTCCATGCCTCAGACTCCTTGCCCCTCAGACTTCCGTGGCCCTGTCTCCTTGACTGCCTTTACCCCCTTGGTGTCTCCCCTTACTGAAGTCCCAACTGTTCCTTGGAGGCCATTTTCAACCCCTTCCTCGCTGCAACGTTTCTCAGTCCTCCATGGGGTACGAGACCTCTCTCTTTGGGTCTCCAAGGTTCCCTCAGCTTGAACCTGTCAGTTGACCCCAAACACTCTGCCTTGTGCTATCATCCCCAGCAAAAAGGGGGTGCAGGATGGAGGCCCAGAGCACAGACTGTCTGGTCTGAGACTTCCCAGCTGTGTGACCTTGGGCAGGGCACTTAACATCTCTGTGCCTCACCCACCTCGTAGAGCTGTTGGGAGGATTTAAAGAAGTACCTGGCCCAAAGGTGAGCTGCTGGATGTCCTTGCTCGAATACCACTGTTGGCCTGAAAGCCTCCTGAACATGCTGTCTCACTGGATGCTCACAGCAGCACACACCTTGGAAGCACCTACTTGCTAATCTGAATTAAATAACACCCAGGTTTCAGTTCCAACATGGTCATGAGTTAACTCTGGGACTTCAGTGAATCGCTGAATCTCTCTGGGTCTATGGCATATTCTTCCAAAATGAGGAGGTTGGTTTGAACATTACTAATGGTCCACTCAGTGCCAAGATTCTAACAAACTGTGATGGGATTAAATTCAGATAACTGTGAGTTAGGAAATTATGCGAGGTAAGATGTGAAGCCAGATCGCCACCTACAACTGACTTAGAGCGTGATTTCCCTCACAGGCTTTCTTTACATTTTGACCAGTCGACTTTTCTGGTCCTATGTAAGACAGTGAAACCTAAGAACAAAGCCCATAGTGTAGTCTATGTTTTAGCAAGCACCATCTATTTAATATACGAGAAGCAGCTCGAGGAGGCTGTCATGAAAGCCTTCTGATACATCTAAGTTGTATACTGTGTTGCAGGATATGATGGCTCAGACAGAAAACTTGAGAATTCTTGATACGGAACATTCCTTATCGTTTCTTTCTGTTTTTACTAAACACTACCTTCAAACCCTTTCTTTCTAATTTCTAAGCCAAATAATTTGGGGAGGGGGTGTTCATATCGTTGACTTCTTTTAGAAGACAGCCTTAAATCACGCACCACAAACACCGATCATAATTAATTCTCAAATCCCAGGGAGAAAAGGAAGCCGGAGCCAGGCAGCAGAAGGCGTCCTGGACCAGCGGGATGTCCTAGAGGATATCCACATGCAGCTGCTCATCAAACATCCTCAGAGGCCCTCGAAAGGGTCATTTCACGCATCCCAGTCATTGTGGCAGGAAGAGGAAGTCGGATTCCATGAGCCGGCCTGGTCTCCAAAGTCAGTGTGTGTCAAGGCCAAGATCAGGATCAGAAGTGGCAGGCAGAGCGACATGGCCCCGCACCTTTCTTCCCATCATGTGTCCAGCAAGCAGAGTCGGGGCAGGATGGATGCCAACACCTTGTCAGCCCCTGGTCTCTAAAAAGGGTGGCTTTTGCTGGTTGGTTTTGTTTTTTGAGTTGGGGTCTTACTTGGTTGCTCAGGCTGGAGGGCAGTGGCACAGGCAAGACTCACCACAGCCTCGACCTCCCGCCTCAGCCTCCCCAGTAGCTGGGACTACAGGCACATGCCTCCATGCCTGAATAATTTTTAAATTTTTATGTAGAGATGAGGTCTCGCTCTGTTGCCTGGGCCAGGGGTGCTTTTAAAGAGCTTTTCCAGGTGGCATTGGGAAAATGTGGTGTTCTGGTGGTTTTCAGGTGGAGACTTTCAACATAGCCCTTATTCCCTGGTCCCCGGTGAGCGGTGTTTTGACACCCGGCCCTCTTTGAAGTCCACCTCAAAGGAATGAATTTTCATTTTCACTACAGAAACATATATTTCAAATACTCAAAATGCCCTTGAGCCGAAATAAACACACATCCCCTCTTTCTCCTCTCCCAAATCAAAAACCTCTTTGAGGCTCAGAGAAAAATCTTCCGATGGAGGTGGCAAGCATGTTGGGCTCTTTCGGGACGACTTTTCGACCTTGCCTTGGGCGTGTTTCTTCTTCACAGCAGAAGGCATCAGCTCCTGGCTCGCGGACACTCACAACGGCAGCCAGCAAAGCTTTCCTCGGCGGTCCTTGGGGGCCAGGCCTTCAAGGAAGGACTTGAAATAATAAGCAGCACCTTCCCTCTCACTTTCTCTAAAAAATCATTCGCCCTTTTTATTTTGACATCTTAAAGAGATACGTGCTTCAAAGAGCTGGAAGGGCCAGGGTGGGCTCTGTGCTCACTCGGCAACCCTGTTTTTTTCCAAACAGCCTCGTGCAAGTCCATGCCACGCCACTCTCCACTTACCTATTTTGGGCAAACCGAGGCGGCGTTCAGGAGGGAAACGGCCACAGAGCAAGATCCTGGTACTTGGCAAATGCCCCTGGGAGGTGTCAGCACACACCACGAAGCCACCTCCAAAGAAGCTCCCAGATGGACACATCCCGATATCAAACCCCACGCACGAAGCCTCTTGGGTGGGTCCATTTTGGCCCCCGAAGTCTGGAACTCTCCATCCAGTTGTTACCAGCACCCATCAGGTGTGCGTGTCAGGTGTTACTGGCTCTTCCGCTCAGGCTCACACTCCCCTCCCCTGCAGTCTCCTCCACCCATGACGGCAGCTGCCTGGCGGGGAAGGGGCGGCCCTGGGAACAGAAGTGGGCTTAAGCTCTGGCTCAGTCATTTGCGGTCTATGTGTCCCTGACAGTTCCAAGCCTAGTTCCCATATGTCAAACCGAGTCTGGGAATCCCCATGTTCAGGGCTGCTGTGAGGAAGGAATGGAACGGTGCACCCGCCCCATCGTGAGGGTTGGGCAAACCTGCACCCTCTCAGTTCCTTCCTCTTCATTTAATGGAATGTGAGACTGGATGACTTCTGACCCTGGCTAGCCATGTGTGCCACTGACGTAGAGTGTGGCAATCAATTATATGTCATTAGCAATCAACTTCACGTGGACTTACGAGGTCCGTACTGGTCTCTACTAGAATGAGCTTATGGGGTGGTCCCCTCCTTGTTCTGTAAGATGCTGAGTATAAGACATGCTGTGAACTCTGCATTCAGCAAGGAAACAGCAGTAGGGTGGGGGTGGGGGGTGGATGGGGGCACACTAGATTGCTTTTCTACTAAAATAGAGCGTAGCTCCTTGCGATGTGCACTGGTCTTTGAGCTGGTACCCGAGTCTTCTGTCTTTGGACCTGGAGGCGGGTTGGACTCCGGTGTGGGTTCTCCCGGGTCCCCAGCATGCTGACAGCAGACCCGGGACTTCTTATCCTCCATGACTGTGTGGGCCAACTCCTTGGAGTAAATCACTCTGTACACACATATATATACACACACACACACACACACACACCACATCTGTGTTCTATTTCTCTAGAGAACTCAGACTGGCCCAGAGTCCCAGAGACGCTGAATGGTGAGCCATGGATGGAGCTGGGGTCAAACCCAAGGTTGCCAACGGCTAGTCTCGTCCATCCTTTCCTGACAGTCCAACACTCCCTGGTCTCCTAACTCTCCTCCCAAACTTGCTCCTTCTGTCGCTCGGCTTGCCTTCAAACTCAAAAACAGTAAATGAGCCAATGAGACCAAGAAAGGAAATGCAGGCTCCTGGCTCAGCCTTTCACTTTTCTATTTTTTTTTTTGAGTTGGGGTCTCACTTTGTCGCCCAGGCTGGAGTGCGGTGGCACTCTCATGGCCACCCCAGAGTCCGCCTGCTGGGCTCTGGCAATCCTTCCACCTCAGCCTTCCAAGGAGCCGGAACTACAGGTGCGTGCTACAACGCCTGGCTCATTTTTTTATTGTAGAGATGAGGTCTCGCCAAGTTCCCTGGGCTGGTCTCAAACTCACAGGCTCAGGCAATCCACTCGCCTCAGCCTCCCAAAGTGCTGGGATGACAGACTGAGACACCAAGCCCGGCCAGTCTTTCACTTTTTAATGCATCGAGTCCAGTCTGTCTGATCTTCAAAGTAAACATGGCCAAGAAGGACCAGGTGCCCCTGAGCCACGAGTTCCACTTTCTGCCTACTTTTGGTTAAAGCGACACTCATGTCATAGGTTCTGAATGAAGGAAGTGAGCAGGTGACACGTTGCTGACGTCCTCTGAGTTGTGGAAGGCATTCATATTTAGCGATCTTCTTTAGCAAATGGTGCCCAAAACTATGGCGCCAGAGATAAAGCGACCATGAGGGGCTCTGGAGCCAGGCCTGGGCTCAAAATCCCACTCAACCACTTACTTGCAACCTGGAGCAAGCCCCTTCGAGTCTCAGTTTCCTCATCTGTCAAATGAGGATAATGAGATTGATTATCTCACAGAGATGCTAGGAGGACTGCATACGATAGTGCAGGGAATGTGCCCAGCACAAAGGCACGCACGTCATCAGCGATCCATGTTAGCTTCTCTGGCAGCCATGTCTAGTTACCTACAAGTAACTCCCTTCTCCTTCAAACAGACACAATCCCCATTTAAAAAATCTGATTAGCAATAACTTGGCTAGCTAAGGCATCTTATTCCCAGACTCCCTGCAGCCTGGTGGGACAAGGTTCTATGTTTTGGTCAATGTGTGCGGGAGTGTTGTGTGAGACGGTTATGATATCTTCCTAAAAGACAAGGGGTCTGTCCTTCCTTCTTATCCCCACTCTGTTGCCAGGAATGCAGACGTAATGGCTGGAGCTTCAGGAACTACCTTAAATTCTAAGGACAAAGGTTGCATCCGGGCTTCTCTGAAAAGTGGATGAGGAAAGCTTGAGTCCGGGATGGCTCTGTGTACTTTCATACCTGTGCTGCCAATCTTTGGACTTCTATGTGAGAGAGAACAAAAACACTGACTTTGTTTAAGCGATTCTTTTGAGTACTTCTGTTACTCAAGGCCAAACTATCTTAAACACGCCGGCAGTCCTCGAGGCGTGGTGCAAGAAACCCAATGGAGGCTCAAACCATTTAGAGGCCTTGTTTCTCCAAATCATGGCAAGATTGGGCAAACATGTGACATGAAGCTGATGTTGTAAAGCCGTTCCTGTTCTTTCAGAAGCCATTCTGGTGCCACTGTCCCGTCACCTGCTCAGAAGTGCAGGGCTCCCTGTCTTAGCCACACAACCTGGACTCCGTCACATATCATTATATATCGTATTTTTCATATCATCCACACAATCTGTACTCTAATTACATATCACCCCATATCATATCTGCCACATCATCACACAACCTGGACTCTATCACATATCATGACATCTTGCACAAAATCTGTGCTCCATCACATATCATATTTGTCATGTCATCCACACAGCCTGGGCTCTATCACATGTCACCACCTATCATTTCTATCACGGCATTCACAAAACCTATAAGGCATCACCCATCAACACATATCAAATCTATCACATCACCCACACAGCCTGGACTCCATCGCATATCATCATATATCATATCTGTGACATCATCCACACAACCTGGACTCTCCACAGATCTTTACACATCACGTATCACCATATGCCTATCTATCACATCATCTACACAACCTAGGTTGATGAAACTCACTTTCCTCTAAGGTTAAAGGACCATTAAATTATCTCTCTCTATTCTCCTTCCCAGGCGGGTCTATTTTATTTGAAACGAAGCCTTCTGACAAAGTGCTTGAAATAATACAAGACTGCTGTAGGAGCAATATTGTGGGGTGGAAGCCCACCCAAAAGGCTGTCCCCCACCACAAAGGTTGATGGCAATTCAGAATGCAGCACTCCACTGGAATATGGAAATTAGCATAGCTCTCTGCCCCTCACCTCCCATTCCCAGGGAGTGTTCAGGGTGGAGAGCAAGTGAGGAGAGAAGTTCACGGGGGGGAAAGACAATTCTCTGAGACCATGCATTTTATCCCTGCTATGTAGCAGTCATTCATCATCCATGGTCATCAGCCCTAGGCACGATGCATCAAGAAGGTTATTTGTTCATGGCCGAGACACCAGTCCATGGTTGAATGAGGAGTCTACACCATCATCTCCAACTCCTGGGCCACTGCTCACATGCGCCTCACCTCTGCCCTTTCCTAATGCAAACTGAGTGTGTCTAACACATAGATTCGATTTGAGCAAAACAGAGTTTGAGATCTGAATATAAAGTGCAAGAGAGAGCCAACAGATCCTTTAGAGTACAGAGAGAGCAAGAAAGAGAGCAAGAGAGAGTTATAGAGCAAGAAAGAGAGAGAGAGAGAGCTCTCCTCATGGAACATGACTGGCCCTGGCTGACCATGCTTCCTGGTTCAAATAAAATTTCCTCAGGAGCTCAAAGCAACCTGCAGATGACAAAATTAAAGCCTCATGGCCAGGCTCCTCCATCCCTTAATGCCTCAACTGATCTTGATTGGTTCAATGACTTGTATAGGGTCACTCAAACTCGGGTGGTCTTGTGGAGAAGCTGGCTCCTCTAGGCTTTCCAGCTGCTACTAAGAGTTCTGAAGAGAGGTCAGTTTACTTGCTTGATCTCTACAGAGTCTGCTACATGTCTAAGCCCAAAGCACAGGCTGGGTCTGGGAGAAATTTCGTGATCTATATCCCTCACCGAGATACAATTTTCAAGACATTCTGTTGAGTCTTCTTGCAGTCAGAGGTCACATGTACCTTGGCCACTGTTGCTTTGATGACTGCTAATAGCTTAATCCACAGGCTCTTGTCCATGACACCGTGACATTCAGCAGGCTGATTTTTTTAAAGTATTAAGAATCGATTTCCATCTCTCAGTAAAATGATGTCCAAGCAAGGGAAACCACAAGGAAAGTGTCACAACAAGATGGTTCTCAAGATGGTTCGATGAAAGAAGATACAGAATTTCTGCTGATTCACCTTTGGAGGTCTCAGGGGTAGGTACATGAACCTTTTACATGATAGGTCTTCAAGAAAGGGCTGATACCTTAGGGTATCAGAAGTGAATAAAACACAAGAAGCATGGGCTAGTAATTGGCCTTGATCATCTAAAACTCAGCTTCGTGAGGTATTTGGTTTATGAATATAACCTGATAACACAAGGCTTTTGCAGGGTGTGAGAAGAGTTCAAGGTTTCTGGAAGAGGAACTTCCAGAAGCTGTCACATCAACTCATGTGTACAGATGGAGTGAATGTGCCCAAGAAAGATACAGATTTATCACACATTTACAAAAAATTAGAAAGTTCATCTTATAAAGATGTGTTTCGCCTTATACAAGTTTAATTATCAGGGTCCTTTAATTAGCAAGTGTCAATGGAACATTAAAAATTTAATTCGTCAAGTTGTATTTAAACATGTCCTTTTAGGAACAAATGGAATTGGAAAATCAAGAAATATATTTTAATCATAGGTTTGGGTTTAGTTTGCCTGTAAAGGAAAATTCAAATAATCTTGTGCAATGAAAATGCAAATATCTATCATCAGTACAAATTCAGATACTTTATATTCAGATACACAAACTCTGTCTTGTTCAAATAAAATCTACCTGGCCCTGGCTGCAAATGCAAATATCTATCATAAGTATAAATTCATATTTATCATTTCTCATTGTTATTTTATTCTTTTTAAAAATAAAAGCTCTTCAAACAACTCTAAAAGAAATGTGTATTTGATAAAATGACCATTACATGTAAAAAAAAAAAAAAAACTTACATGGGCATGTCACTAATTCCAACTTTCAACATAATTGGTTTCAGTTTTTTTAATTAAGTAGTTTAAATTACATAATTGCTTATGATTATATGAGGTACCCTAAATAAAATTTATGTCAAAAACAGCAAGTTATTGCAAGGGAGGAAAAATAAATATCCTCCCCAAAGTAATTTTAATATGTCATTAACCAAACGATGAGTTAAACTAAAATGGGGGAAAATTATTACATATTATAAATATACTACAATATTATACTACACTATTATATATTATAAATATTATAGAACCAGAATAAAACATTTCTAGGTTGCTCAAGTCCCAGGATGGCAACAACTTTACACAAAGTATTCTGAAAACAGTTAAAAATATGTCTTCTTGAGACATCTGCAATTTAGCATCTTAAAGTGTGCTAACTGCATCTATTTATATGTGTGTGCATGTGCGTATGTGCGTGTGTGTGTGTGTGTGTGCGTGTGTGTGTGTGTGTATACACTGGAATTCAGTTTCTCCAAGTTGGGAGGGAGTGGTAAAGAAACATAGGAGTGTGCATCCATCTACCTGGTCCCATGTTTCAACCAGGGAGGTGTCCATTGACACTCTGGTTTGGAATGAGTTACAAAATGAGCAGTATTTCTACGAACCAGAATTCTAAACCAAGAATTCTTGCAAAAGAAGAAAGATGATGTGCTTACCGTATAAAGCTCATTAAGAACCTTCATTAAGTCCTCGTGAAGTTGGAATGCAATCTCTTTGCTCTGTAATTAAGAAGAAATTGAGAAAGAATATTTAAAAACACAAAAGAAACTTGTTCCTAAATTATCTGCATATTAAAAAGTCCACAGCCAGGCATGGTAGTTCATGTCTGTCAACCCAGCACTCTGGGAGCCTGAGGTGGGAGGATCACTTAAGCCCAGGAGTTCGAGACCAGCCTGGACAACAGAGTGAGACCTCGTCTCTCTAAAAAAAAAAAAAAAAAAAAAATCACAAAAAATAGCTGGCCATGATGTTGTGTTTCTGTAGTCCCAGCTACTCAGGAGGCTGAGGCAGAAGGATCACCTGAGCCCAGGAGTTGGAGGCTGCGGTGAGCTGTGATGGTGCCACTGGGGTGACAGGGTGAGACTCCAACTCAAAAAAGAAAAAAACAGTTTCTACAGTGTTTTTCTTAAATGAAAGAATATAACACAACAGAAAGCCAGCATGGCCTTGATGGTATAACCCTCTTCAAACAAATGTCCCTTTCTAGACAGTGTGAACTAATGATCCCTATGGACAGAAGCAAACAAGTGGACACCCTTTGGGGGACAGCTTCCCAATCATCCAAATCAGACTTCATCAACAAGAGAGGGAAAGTTAGCAGGGGAGGCAGCATGCTGGCTAAAAGCTGAGATAACTAAGGTTATTAAAGATGAACTTGACCATCCTGTCTCTTACCTCAGTGTGGTCACAAAGAAACTGGGTGGTGTGATTCCCAAAAGGTAACTCAGAAACAAAAGGGGAAATTAACTCTTCCTGTCCAAAACAGGAAGAGTTGATATGACCAACTACAATTTTAATTTTAAGAAAGCTCCTCAGCCGGGCTCGATGGCTCAACCTGTAATCCCGCGCTTTGGGAGGCTGAGGTGAGTGGATTGCCTGAGCCCGGGGGTTCAAGACCCGCCTGGGCAACTTGGTGAGACCTCATCTCCACAATAAATAAAAAAATCAGCCAGGCATGGTAGCGTGTGCCTGTAATTCAGGCTACTTGGAAGGCTGAGGCGGAAGGATCGCCAGAGCCCAGCAGGTCGAGGCTGCAGTGGCGGGGAGCGGCCACTGCACTCCATTCTGGGCGACAGATTGAGTCTCCAACTCAAAAAAAAAAAAAAAAAAGAAAGCTCCTCAAAGCAGTAAGATGGGTAAGTCCACTCAAGGTCCACACACCTTAACCTCGGCATTTATTGCTGTTTTTAAATTAAGACAGACAGACACACACACACACACACATATCTCCACACACTCACAAACCAGAGAGTTTTATTCTTCTATCCAGCTGGTAAAACAACCCAGCATTTAAAATGCACTTCCCGGCTGGGCTTGGTGGCTCAGCCTGTCATCCCAGCACTTTGGGAGGCCGAGGCAAGTGGATTGCCTGAGCCTGCAGGTTCGAGACCAGCCCGGGCGATTTGGCAAGACCTCGTCTCCACAATAAATCAAAAATTAGATGGGCGTGGTAGTGCGCGCCTGTCATTCCAGCTACTTGGAAGACTGAGACGGAAGAATCACCGGAGTCCAGCAGGTTGATGCTGGGGTGGCCGTGAGTGTGCCACGGAACTCCAGCCTGGGTGACAGAGTGAGATTTCAACTCAAACAAATAAATAAAATAAAATAAAATAAAATGCACTTCCCTAGGCTAATTCTGGGATGGGAGAGAGAAGTATTTGAATATTATTTTCAGCAAAATCTGTGCATTAAAGGAAATCGTATATCCAAACGACTTTTTTCTGTTTGAGTTCATTGTGTAGTTGGCCCCAGAGAATGGAGATAATGTGTACATGGCTTAATCTAGCTTGGGACAATGATACCACCACTCACTGGGTCACGTGTGTCCCCCACCCGGGGGCCATCAGTCCTGAGAGAAGGAGGGCTGTGCACTCATCAGCTCGGCAGCCTCTCGGCGTCCCACGTGGTGCTGGAACCAAGAGCAAATGCAGGCCGTAGAATTTAGGGGTGCTCTCAGTCTCACCCTAGTCCTGACTCAGGTCCCACACCCAGACATGAGATCATTGGGTCAGGCCTCAAAAAGGGCCACATGTGATGCATTAAAGACTCATGAAAGATAAAATGGTGTAGGGGTGATGGCACCAGCACTGGACTTGAACTTGGAGAAATTCAGATTCATCAGCGGCACGTGACACTGGGTTTTCTTGGAGTATTGAAGAGTCATGTTGTTATCAAGCTCTGATTGCTTCTAAAGTCTCCAGCGGAGTTGGGGATTGCATGTCTCGCTGCATCTCTGATATGAGTTGACGCAGGTCGAGAACCAATCAGAGGGAAAGGCAAGTCACAAGTGAAAAAATGAAGCCACCAACACTCATTTTTCTTGTCCCTCAGTCTTGGTTATTGTGAATGTATACACGACACGACAAATCTCCCATGACTTCGGCTCGGTGTTATTTTAATATCAGATTTCATTCAAGGATCCGGGCCAGCAATTTAGAGCTCTCTAATGGGATCAAAGGCCACCAAGTAACTCGACTCAGTCTCCCACATTTCAGGTAGCAAGTCCAAAAAGAAAATACATCTTGGCTAAGACTTCAGAACAATAACAACCCCAAATCCCTTCAATTAGCCTCAACCCAAGAAAATATTCCAGGGTCAGATTAAAGATTTAGATTTGGGGTCAGAAGGGTCCTCCAAGCGACCGTAGGCCAAATATCTTAGAACAAGCGAGACAATTCTTCGTGTGTTCCATATTTTATAAGACATCGGGTCACCAGGGAGAAGTCTGGCATCACAGACAGACCGTGCTCTGCCAAGCACAGGCTTACATTTTTCTTTCTCTTTCCCCAAAGGCCCTGGAATATAGAAAGTCTGTCTGGGAGGTGGTGTAATAAAATACTTAAAAGCAAGGATTATGGAGTTGGAATACAGGTGTGAGTCTCAAAGGCTTGGATCGCCCTGTGCCTCAGTCTCCTGATCTGTAGAATGAATATTGTCACTGTACCTAACTCCTAGGGCCGCCATGAGTGTTAATGAGGTGACACACACAGAGCACTTCAAACGGTGCTGAACACACAGTGAGCATTGCTAGAATCATGTCTCTCCTTCCCAGACACCGTCTGCAAGGGCAACTCCCTTGAGTGAAAAGGCCACGTCACATTCTCCTTTCTTGTGGTCCCTAGGGCAATTATTCCACTGATTTCCAAGTAGGAGGGGCTTGGTTGGTTTGATGCTGATGTCTGTCCCCCACTCAATGCCCTGGCCTTCAGGTTCCTTGAGGCGACCTTGACGTCGAAAGGTCCCAAGTATTGTGTTCCAGCCTAGGGGCTTTGCTTACATTCATACTCCCATGTGTGTCAACTAGGCTTACCTTCCTATGTTCCCTTTTCTTAAGGGTCTTCCTCCTAGTGGTCAGCGAATGAATGAATGAAAGAAACATCCACCAGGAAATGGGTGATTCCTCAACTCAACTTGACAAGACTGTTGGGTGCGGGGGCTCGTGCCCGTAATCTCTGTACTTTGGGAGGCTGAGGTGGGAGGACTGCTTGAGCCCAGGAGTTTGAGATCAGTCTGGACAACAGAGCAAGACCTATTCTCTACAAAAAAATCCCCAAATGAGCCAGGCACAATGGTGTGTGCTTATAATCTCAGTTACACAGGAGGCTCGGGCAGGAGGATCACCTGAGTCCAGGAGATTGAGGCTGTGGTGAGCTGAGGTCATGCCACTGCACTCCAGCCAGGGTGACAGAGTGAGACCCTGTCTCAGACAAAACAGAACAAGACAAAACAAAACAAAACAACCATGATAAGACATACACAATTCATAGAAGAGGACTTGAGGAGTGGGCTCCAGGGGGATGTTGGATTTTGTAGAAAGCAGGTTTGGAGTCCCTTTCAGCGGGTAGACCCTGGCCATCCTCTCGACATAGCCCCAAAGTGTCTGCCTGTGTGTTCACTTTGAATCGCAGGCCGAGCCCTCCCAGGTCTGGCAAATCACCCAGAAATGAGCCATTTCTTCGCCATCTCTACTCCTTTATTCCGCAGGGATTGCTCAAGACTGGACTGGGCTCCAAGAAATACCAGGTCGTGTGAACCGCGTGTGAATCGCGAATCCACACCACCACGAAGTCACAGGCACTAGGGCGGACACAACATCAAGTCCTTATCCACGTGCTGGGGCATGCGCCCTGTCCTCATGGCTTAGGAACATTGTGGGGAGCATGTCCAGTCACTTCACCGCACTCTCAATATTCCAGCAACTCAGTACAGTCACAACGAGAAACCACCGTTGCTATGAAACACGACCTTGGCCCCCTGAAGGAGCAACCTTTAAACCAACACACACCGCTGGGGCCCCATTAGTATATGGTGCACACTAGACTAGTGAACTGGAATCTGGTAAGTAGGAAACACCCGGACTGTCCAAAGTCCATAAAGATCCCGTAGGCTACATAAGTTGCTGGATTCTATTTCCAGAGAAAATTGCCAACAGTGACAGCAGACCCTTCATTCTCGGAATAAACACTGCTATGTAAGAAAAGTGATACAGGCTGGGCACAGTGGCTCACGCCTGTCATCTCAGCACTTTGGGAGGCCGAGGCGAGAGGACTGCCTGAGCCCATGGGTCTGAGACCAGCCCGGGCAACTTGGCAAGACCTGTCTCTACAATAAATCAAAAAATGATCCAGGTGTGGTGGCGCTC
>CAUYQG010259873.1:0-11237 GCA_963574415.1 Tarsius wallacei | reverse complement strand
CTCAGCCTGTAATCCCTCGCCTGGGGAGGCTGAGGTGAGTGGATTGCCTGAGCCCGCGGGTTCGAGACCTGCCTGGGCAACTTGGCGAGACCTCATCTCTACAATAAATCAAAAATTAGCCGAGTGTGGTAGCGCGCGCCTGTAGTTCCAGCTACTCGGAAGACTGAGGCGGAAGGATCGCCGGAGCCCAGCAGGTTGAGGCTGTCGTGGCCGGGAGCGGCCACTGCACTCCAGTCTGGGCGACAGAGTGAGACTCCAACTCAAAAAATATATATATATTTTTACTTTCTTCAAAGTGTACCTACTTAATCTCACTTGGTCCACACAACAAAGCATATTGGTTAGATTTTTTTTTTGTCTGTTTCTTTGAGACAGGGTTTCACTTTTTGCCCAGGCTGGAGTGCAGTGGCTTAATCACGGCTCATCACAGCCTCAATCTCCAGGGCTCAAGGGGTCCTTCTGCCTCAGCCTCCCAAGGAACTGAGACTATAGGCACCTGCCACACTCACAGCTATTTTTTTTTATTTTTTGTAGAGACAAGATCTCACTATGTTTCTCAGGCTAGTCTCGAACTCCTGGGCTCACACGATTCTCCAACCTCAGCCTCCCAAAGTGCTGGGATTACAAGCATGAGCCACTGTGCCCTGCCTGGCTAATTTTTTAAAGTTTATTTTAAAAGAGACAAGGTCTTACTATGTTGTCCAAACTAGTATCAAGCTCCTGTCCTCAAGTGACCCTCCTGCCTCAGCTCCCCACGTAGCTGGCATTATGGGCATGAGCACCTGGTCTGTGCTGCTGTTTCTATTTCAATTCATATGTCATGCCAGGTTATTGTTTAATTCTTTCATTTCTAACCTTAACTAGTTTTCACTGAAGATCTGGTCATTTCTCAAAAAAGTTAATTTTTTGGGTTTTTTTTTGAGTTGGCCTCTCCATCGCCCAGGCTGGAGTGCAATGGCATGCACGCTCACAGCCACCCCAACGTCAACCTGGTGGGCTCCGGCGATCCTTCTTTTTTTTTTTTTTTTTAGTTGGAGTCTAACTCTGTCACCCAGACTGGAGTGCAGTGGCCGCTCCCAGCCACCGCAACCTCGACCTGCTGGGCTCTGGCAATCCTTCCGCCTCAGCCTTCCAAGGAGCTGGAACTACAGGCGTGCGCTACCACACCCGGCTAAATTTTTGATTTATTGTTGAGATGAGGTCTCGCCAAGTTGCCCAGGTGGGTCTCAAACCCGCAGGCTCAGGCAATCCACTCACCTCGGCCTCCCAAAGCACGGGATTACAGGCTGAGCCACTGAGCCCGGCCTGCTCTGGCAATCCTTCCACCTCAGCCTTCCAAGTAACTGGCACTACAGGTGCGCGCTACCATGGCCGCCTAATTTTTTGATTTATTGTAGAGATGAGGTCTTGCCAAGTTGCCCAGGCTGGTGTCTAACCCTTGGGCTCAGGCAGTCGTCTCACCTCCACCTCCCAAAGTGCTGGGATTATAGATATGAGCCACCGCACCTGGCTAGGAGATACTTTTCAATACCTACAAGCCAAAATACTTTACTTTGGTAAAGTCTCTGATAATGAATACATATATATTTTTTAGTTGGAGTCTCACTCTGTCATCCAGGCTGGAGAGCAGTGGCATACCCACGGTCACCACAGCCTTGACCTGCTGCGCTCAGGCAATCCCTTCACTTCAGCCTTCCAAGTAGCTGGAAAAACAGGCACACAACACCACACCCAGCTAATTTTCTGACATTGTAGAGATGAAGCTGGTCTCGAACCCCTGGACTCAGGTAATCCTCTTGCCTCCGTCTCCCAAAGTGCTGGAATTGCACGCATGAGCCACTGCGCCCAGCTAGGAATAATAATTCTTGACTCTACAAAATTATTTTTTTAATTTTTTTTTTTTTAGTGTGGGTCTCACTCTGTTACCCAGGCTAGAGTGCTATGGCATGATCATGGTTCACCGCAGCCTCAACCTCCTGGGCTCAGGTGATCCTTCCACCTCAGCCTCCCTAGTAGCTAGGACGGACAAGTACATATAGCAAAGCCCAGTCAATTTTTAAGAAGTTTTTTGTATACATGAGGTCTCGCTATGTTGCCTAGCTTGGTCTTGAACTTCCGGGCTCAAGCAATCCTCTCGCCTCAGTCTCCCAAAGTGCTGGGATTAGAGGCACAAACCACCATAACTGGTTTCAAAATCATTCTTAACTCTACAAAAAAGTTTTCAAGACCTCTCTCCACACATTCCAAGATGACACAGACATACCAACATGCCCTAAAAAATGAATTACTCATATGTCAAGAGATTTAAGTTCAACTTAGAACTAATAACTATTGAATTGACTCTTGAACTTGCTAGAAAGTCATCTAATTCAGGTTTAGAGGCAGTTATAAATCATCCAGAGAACATAACCCATTTTCATGTCATTCTTGGAATTAATCAGACTAGTCAGCCCTGATGGGACCCTGCTTTCTTGTTCTCACTTCAGAGCAGACACATAATTCTGTACCAGTCTTAAACTCAAAGGGGCTCCCCCTTTGAGACTGAATAGCATAAATTTTTGAGTGGCATTTCTTAGATTGCAATGAACCACAAACTTTAGCACACTATAACTAAAAGACTATTTTTGTTTCCTTTTGGGTGAAGAATTAAAGGAAGGTCTAGTTTTTGTTCATTTATTTTCTTTCAACATTTGTTTTGTTTTTCAGATTATTAAAATAGGCATGTTCCACTAGTGAAAAATTGGGAAAAAAATAGAAAAGAACAAAGACAAAAATAACCATGAGCTGTAAACCGACTATTCATATATTAACATTTTAACATGTTTTACCCCAATCTTCCTTCTCTGTAGTATTTTTACAAAGTTGAAAAATTGGCTTTCCTGCTTTTTTGACTTATCATTACATCATGAGACTATTTCCATAAATATAATTTTATTGATGGCATTTCTTTTTTTTTTTTTGCAGAGTCTCACTCTGTCACCCAGGCTGGAGTGCAGTGGCACGCTTATAGTCACTGCAGCCTCAATCTGCTGGGCTCAGGTGATCCTTCCACCTCAATCTTCCAAGTAGCTGGAACCACAGGCATGTACCACCATGCCTGACTGGTTTTGTAGAAACGAGGTCTCGTCATGTTGCCCAGGCTGGTCTGGAACAGACAATCCTCTCGCCTCCGCATCCCAAAGTGCTGGGATTACAGGAGTGAGCCACCACGCCCGGCTTTAATATTTTTTGATTTATTGAAGAGAAGAGGTCTCACCAAGTTGCCCAGGCTGGTCTCAAACACCTGAGTTCAGGCAATCCTCTTGCCTCGGCCTCCCAAAGTGCGGGGATTACAGGCTTAAGCCACCGCGCCCAGCTTCAACCCCCACTTTTCTAGATGAGTGGGTAAAGAGATAAAGCAGAAACTACTCTACCACACTCATGTTATGAACAAACCCAATCATGTGTTCATTCAACAAATATGAATTGAGAGCATATGATGTGGTAGGCACCGTTTTGAACACTAGGAATACAGTAACTCTCTCCTTTGGAGGATTTTCTTTAACACCAAAAAACTCATTTTTTAGGATTTTCTTTACACACACACACACACACACACACACACACATTTGCAATCTGAAACGTACTTGCGAGTCATCAACCTATATTCAGGTCACCAACTCCCACTGCCTAGCCTCCAAGCTGGATGGAAAGCAGAAGTGAGCTGTTCTAAAGGATACACGAGTCAAAAAGAAAGTCTCAGGCAAGAGTCGTGAAGTAATTTCTTATCTCTGATTGCCACAGCAAACTACCGCAGAAGAGAACTTCCTATTTCTATACTATGATGATGTATACTTGCTTAATGCAGCTTGCCTGAAACAGGTCCTTCAGGACCCACTCCAGCAAAGACACTTAAACATAAAGAGCGGGAGGAAAAAAAATTAAAAGGTAAATTAAAGAATGAGAAAGTATATCAACACACACAGCCTTGAGTCCCTTTCCTCCTCACTTGCATGATGTGGGCGGGAAGAAACCTGTATTCTTTCTGTTTCTATCTTCTTTTTTTGTTTTCATTGTTTTAAGTGTTTTAGTTTTATTTTTTGAAGACTGAGTCTTGCTATGTTGCCCAGGCTGGTCTCAAACTCCTGGCCTCAACAATCCTCCCAGCACAGCCTCCCAAAGTGCTGGGATTACAAGAGTAAACCACCACTCCCAGTCTTTCTGCTTCTATTTTCTATGTCAAAGAAATAACTGTATAGGATTCAGACTTTATGCATTACTATACGTCAAGGACAGTACTAGGAACACATAGGCCCCACAAGACTAATAAAGTTTACTACTATAGTCAAAGATGCCCTGGTGGGTTATAACTCTGGTTCCTATAACGAAATTCTTTCACATACACCCAAGCAAAGAAAACGAAGCACCCCAGATGCCTTAGCAAAAGTCTCCGAACGCAACATCTAGCTCTCATTTTCATACCAGAAATATTTTGCCACGCCTGTGACCTTTATGGAAAAAGGCTGGCACACAAGGGACATCCTCCAGTAAGAACACGCTTTCTCAAAAGAGGGTTGCCACAGAGTCTCCCCCACATGACCCCCTCAGGACCCAAACACACACTGATTTTCTAAATCAAACCCCTGGTCTGCAGTCCAAGCAACTACCAATACTATACCCATTTAAGAAAAAGAGAAAAGTACAGTGAGGACACAACTCTCTCCTCAAAAGCTCTAACATCTTGACTGCCTGCAGCACTGGGCTTCACGGCAGTGGGCTTAGGAAGAGCTGAGTGAATATCACATCCCAAGAGCCATATCTCAGACCTCACTATTCTAAAGACAGTGCCAGGGTGTCCAGGGCTTCGCCATCTCACTATGCCAAGCAGTGACTTCTCACCCATCAGCCATGGAGTGATTTCACTTACATGCAATCAAAAGAGAGTAAATCCAAGAGCTGTCTCTTTATTTCTGGTCAGAAAACTCCACTCAAAGCAGCCACAGTTCTGTAGGTTCCGTCTGCACAGGACTCACATTAGAAGCTGATCAGAGAATACGACTCTTTTGAAAGAAGAGGAAGTACCATCTCCACTTCCTCAATCCTGTTGTTCTTTCTTCTTATTGCGAGTAAACCCTTCCCTGACTCCAATATCCAGGACACAATACATGCAAAGCCGGCATGTTCCACCAGGCTGGCTTCATGTATCACGAAACACTATCCAGTGTGTTCACGTCCAGGACACGTGCAAAACTGTGCCTGGCTTTGCTTTCCTGTCTTGGAGGCAAAAAGGTTCATTTCCAGACATGGAAGGTGGGATGATTTGCAGAGCTGTTCTCAGCATGTTTGATGAGATGCCACTTTTTTTTTTTTGAGCATGAATACGGCTCACCACAGTCTGCATCTCCTGGGCTCAAGTGATCCTCCCACCTCCGCCTCTCAAGTAGCTGGGACTACAGGCATGTGCCACCATGCCTGACTGATTTTTTTATTTTTGCAGAGATGAGGACCCACTATGTTGCCAAGACTGGGATTAACTGATCCTCCTGTCTTAGCCTCCCAAAGTGCTAGGATTACAGGCATGAGCCACTGCACCCAGCTCAGATGCCACTTTTTAATCATTAACCTCTCTGAGGTTCAATCTTCTTTCACACTGCCTTTTTTCTCCTCACCTAATCATTCATAATGCTCTACTAATAGTGGGTACAGACATATTTGTTAAAGAGTATTTTAGGATTAAAATGAGCCTTGTTTATTTATTTATTTTCTTTCTTCTTTTTTTTTTTTTTTTTTTTGCGGCATACATAGCAGTCTCAAACTTCAAAATTTTTCTTTCACACATTGGAAAAGAAAAATGGCTGGCTGAAAGTTAGGGATAATCCGGCTCATCGCAAACAAATTTCCGCCCTCCCACCTCTCCTTTTCAACACTAGCTTCTTTCCTTCCTTCCTTCCTCCCTCCCTTCCTCTTTCCTTCTCTTTTCTTTCTTTCCTTCCTTCCTTCCTTCTTTCCTTCTTTCTTTTTGAGTCAGAATCTCACTCTACCATCCAGACTGGATTGCAGTGACACCATCACAGCTCACTGCAGTCTCTACCTCCTGGACCCAGGTAGTCCTTCTGCCTCACTCTCCTGATCAGCTGGGACTACAAGTATGCACCACCATGCCTGGCTAATTTTCTTATTTTTTATTTTTTATTTTTTTGATAAAGATGAGGTCTCACTATGTTGCCCAGGCTGGTCTCAAACTCATGGGCTCAAGCAATCCTCCCTCCTTGGCCTTCCAAAGTACTGGAATTATAGGCACGAGCCACCACACCCAGCCTAACACCAGTTTCTTGTTTCTCTGTATTTTATTAAAAAATAAAAATAAAGAAATGGACTCATGACTAATGCAATCTTCCAAATGTGATCGCTATCCTAATAAGCATGTGTATTAGTTATCGTTCTCTGATTAACAGATTACCTCAAAATTTAGTGGCTTAAAACAAGGAACATTTGTGATCCCGTGGTTTCAGTGGGTGAGGAATCTGAGCCCCATTCAGCCAGGCTCTCCAACTAGAGATCTCCCACATGGCTGCAATTAAAGTATTGGCTGGAACTGCCATCATCTCAAGGCTTGAGGGGGAAGCAAGGTCTTCTAAGGACACTCACGTGGTTGTTGGTTGGATGCAGTTTCCCATGGGCTATTGGCCTGAGGGACTGAGTGTGAGGCTCCCTGCTGCCCTGAAGCCACCTTCAGCTCCTTGCCATGTGGGCCTCTCCTGAGGCAGCTTCATCACATAGCACAAGGTAGAGAGAGCAAAGGAATGAGCGAGATGCAAGACACAGTAAGAAGAAGAAAGGGATCACTTTTTTTCTTTGAGTCGGAGTCTCACTCTGTTGCCCAGGCTGGAGTTCAGTGGCAAGCTCATGGCCACCGCAGCCTCGACCTGCTGGGCTCAGGCGATCCTTCTATCTCCGAGTAGCTGGAACTACAGGTACCTCCTTCCGAGTAGCTGGAACTACAGGCATGCGCCACCACACCCAGTTAATTTTCTGATTTATTGTAGAGACAGGCCTCACCATGTTACCCAGGCTGGTCTTGAACCCCTGGGCCCAGACAATCCTCTCCTCTCCACTTCCCAAAGTGCTGGAATTACAGGCATGAGCCACCACGCCTGGCCCAGGGATCACTTTTGTAATCTCATCTCAGAAGTGATAGCTTATTACTTTTGCCACATCCACTTTTTTTTTCTTTTAAAGAAATAGGTATTCACTCTCTAGCCCAGGCAAAAGTGCATAGCTCACTGAAGCCTCAAACTCCTGGGCTCGGGTGATCCTCCCGCCTCAGCCTTCAGAGGAGCTGGGACTACAGGCATGTACTACCATGCCCGGCTAGTTGTTTTATTTTTTAAAAATTTTTTTAGAGATGGGGAGGTCTTGTATATTGCCCAGGCTGGTCTCAAACTCCTGGCCTCAAGCAGTTGTCCCTTCTTGGCCTCCCAAATCCCTAAGATTACAGGAGTAAGCCACAAAGCCCAGGCCATCCTATCTTATTTGTTAGAAGCGAGTTACTGGGTCCAATCTACACCCAAGAGAAAGGGGTTACACAAGGTGTAAATGCCAGGAGATGGGAATCAAAGGGATCTGCCGACCACAGTATGTAAAATGTTTATCCAAACTCAAGTTGTATCTGTCAAGTCAAACATTAGCAAAGAGTCATCCAAAGGCAAAATCATACAGATAGTCAAACTCCTGAAAGAAAATCTGAACTATTCTATTCGACAGCCACCCACCCTAGTCATGACCAAGATCACATTGCTCGGATCTGGAAAATGAATGACTGACATCCTTCCATCTCCAAGAAACGGGCAACTCAGCATACGAGCAAAAACCTAAACTAAACTATAAAGCTAGCCTAGGATCTGGAAGGCAGCTGATGCAATTTCAATACAAAGAATAATTTTTCACTTAATCACGAGCATGAGAAGCCTGGAAGCAAGCACAACATTCAGCTTTTCTCCTCGGTGTATACAGTCATCTTAAGCATTCATCCTGTCAGGATCAGACTCCGCTGACACATGCCTTCCCCTTCCCTGTGTTCAACACATGTGCTGCTTCTAAAGAAGGCAGGGCTTCCGAGCCCGTAGCCCCCAACACTCCCATGCATTGCAAAAGCAGACCGCTTCATCCATCTTTCCTCATGAGCATGAACTGCCTAGACTAGGACAAGTAGGAGGTCTATTTCCTGGCCCACAGACAACAGGGCGCAAGGAGCAAAAGGCCACTCCCAGTAGAGAAGTCAATAATTCAGTTGAACTTGGATCTTCCTAATCTCCAGATGTGTGGTCACAGCTGACATCCCAGACAGAAACTGGTGTCATCTGATTCCAAAGGATAAAGGCAGTACTTTCTTTTCTTTTCTTTTCTTTTCTTTTTTTGAGTTGAAGTCTCACTGTGTTGCCCAGGCTGGAGTGCATTGGCATACTCATGGCCACCACTGCCTCCACCTACTGGGCTCAGGCGATCCTTCTGCCTCAGCCTTCCGAATGGCTGGAACCACAGGTGCATATCATCATGCCTGGCTAGTTTTTTTGGTTTATTGTAGAGACGAGGTCTCACCAAGTTGTCCAGCCTGGGCTCAGGTAATCATCTCACCTCCACCTCCTAAAGTGTGGGATTACAGGCATGAGCCACCACGTCCGGCTTAAAGGCAGCACTTGCAGAAGAAAAGTAGAAATATCCTGTGTGGTATGTTTCATGTCTCTGCATTTTCAGAAGTTTTTGAATTTACAGACTAACACAACCTGGAGTTCAATACACTCCACACCTCACAATCCAAAAGCCAATAAAAACTGTGTTAAAAATTAAAAAATTAGCTGGGGTATGGTGGCTAGTTGAAACTACAGGCAGTCTCTGGTTTCAGACCCCTATTATATACATATATATTCACAAGAAGATTTCTAGAGACCAAATGTTTATGTCACCCCAAATTTATATGTTGAAACCTAATCCCCACTGAGAGTACTTGGAAATGAACCTCTGAGAAGTTGTTTCGTCATGACGTCATGACGGCAAGCCCTCATGAATGGGATAAGTGCCCGCATAAAAGAGGCCCTGAAGGATTCCCTCTCCCCTTCCCCTGCGTGAGGACACAGAAAGAAGATGGCTGTCCACGAACCAGAAAACAGGCCCTCACCAGACACCAAATCTGCTGATGCATTGATCTTGAACTTCTAGCCTCCAGAACTCTAAGGAATAAATGTCCGTTGTTTGCAAGCCACCCAGTCTATGGCATTTTTTCATTATAACAGGCCAAATGGACAAAAACAAAGACAATGTATAAATTAAACATTTGGAGAAATGAAAAATAGAAGAAGATGCTGTGCATTTCAACCAGGAACAAAATGAAAGTCCTCTTAGGGGTTGCTTTTTCTGTACACTTCTATTTCTGGGAAGTACTGCCTCCTCTGCTCCTACATTGACTTGTCCTCTAGTTCCCTGCTTTATGTAGCAAAAAAAGTGCTAGATTATATTAAAGGCATTTAGTGACATCAATAGCATGGGCTGGTTTCTCGCCAGGCTTTAGATGCCATCATCAAAGGCATCCTTAAAGGCATGTTATTTACAATTATGGGGGCCAGGGTTAGAGCCACTTAAATTCTTGGAGCATAGGTCATGTGATTTATAGAATTTCAATAATCCCAAAGGCACTGGACTTCTGTTCAAGATGCCAAGGCCGGGCGTGGTGGCTCAAGCCTGTAATTCCAGCACAT
Source organism: Tarsius wallacei (assembly GCA_963574415.1). Taxonomy (NCBI): domain Eukaryota; kingdom Metazoa; phylum Chordata; class Mammalia; order Primates; family Tarsiidae; genus Tarsius; species Tarsius wallacei. The sequence goes on along the minus strand of CAUYQG010259873.1, from coordinate 1,506 downwards.
TGGGAGGCCAAAACCAGAGGATTGCCTGAGTCCAGGGGTTCAAGACCAGCCTGGGCAACTTGGTGAGACCTTGTCTCTACAATAAATCAAAAAATTAGCCGGGCATGGTGATGCATGCCTATAGTTCCAGCTACTTGGAAAGCTGAGGTGGAAGGATCACCTGAGCCCAGCAGGTTGAGGCTGCGGTGGCTGTGAGCGTGCCACTACACTTCGGCGTGGGCAACAGATTGAGACTCTAACTCAAAAAAAAAAAAAAAAAAGATGGTGGACAGGCCACAGATTCTTTTTTGCTTCCTCCCACCCTCAAAGACGCCACTAAAATGATAGAAAAAGTATAAAAAGATATAAATCCACCATAACAAAACAAAACAAAAGCTGATGGAGGATGAATGACAGATGAAGAGAGGCAAGGAGACCACAGCCTCCCTTTAGTAAGGCAGACATGATGGTGCAGGAAACCTCCTATCTGTGGTGTGGAATCCCCAGGAGGATCAGGACTCAAGCCAAGAGAAAGAAGCTACAGAATCTACAGAAGGGATGGAACTGAAAACAGGAAGGTAACTGAAAGTTGCACCTCATTCAAATCTCTCCATCACCCTACCCTCTACACAGCAAACACACACAGTCCTACGGGGAAACCAGTTCACCCACCCAGGGCAAGACATCAAGGGTTCGTCTCTAAAGACACTGAGATGATGTGGAGCACAGAGGCAGCATGTGTGGACATGGGTACTTCAGAGTGAAAGCTCCCCATCCCGGCCCTAAAGGCTCATTCGCATGTGTTGGGCCAGGACTTCATATCCGTGTGTTACCATGAAATGTTATAGGAAGGGGGGAAACATGGTCCTCTAATCAGTATCCTGAGAGAGATTCCTGAAGACATTGGATCCATAGAAAAGAACAGGGCGCTAAGAAAGATGATTAACCTGAGAACAAGAAGGAATCCTTGGATGTTGCAACTATAATTGCTCTGTAAAGATTTTAGAGGCCAAGTGTGGCTTATACTTGTCATCTCAGCACTTTGGGAGGCCAAGGTGGGAGCATTGCTTGAGCCCAGGAGTTCAAGACTAGCCTGGGCAACAGAGTGAGACCTCATCTCTCTTTTTTTTTTTTGAGTTGGAGTCTCACTCTGTTGCCCAGACTGGAGTGCAATGCACGCTCCCAGCCACAGCAGCCCCGACCTGCCAGACTCCAGCGATCCTTCCACCTCAGCCTTCCCAGTAGCGGGAACTACAGGCGCGCATTACCACACCCAGCTAATTTTTGATTTATTGTAGAGACGGGAGGGTCTTGAACTTGCGGGCTCAGGCAATCCACTCGTCTCGGCCTCCCAAAGTGCTGGGATTACAGGCTGAGCCACCAAGCCTGGCCGAGACCTCATCTCTTAAAAAAAAAATCAAAACAATTATCCCTGCTCTCAGAGAGCTGACAATTCAGTAGGGAACCAACCTTATAAACAGGATGGCTCCAGAATTTGCTGGGCCCAGGTCAAAATGAAAACATGGG
>CAUYQG010259870.1:0-12504 GCA_963574415.1 Tarsius wallacei | reverse complement strand
CACGCCCGGCTAATTTTTTTTGATTTATTGTAGAGATGAGGTCTTGCTTGCCCAGGCGGGTCTCGAACCCGCGGGCTCAGGCAATCCACTCACCTCAGCCTCCCAAAGGCGCGGGATTACAGGCTGAGCCACCGAGCCCGGCGACCCCTCTTATTTCTAATGGAAACTGGTATTGGAAACTGAGTTGGCTGTGGAGACCTAGACCTGTTTCCTGGGATGATGGTGTAGTCTTCAGAATGGCCAGTATCCCTTCTTTGGTTATACGTATGAGAAACAGTTTGTGTGCGATGCAGGTAGGGGTTACTTATGTACCCTGTGCTGGTGTGTGCTATTCTTTATCTAGTGGGGAAAGAAAAAACAGAAATTCAAGTGAGTAAGGGAAAATGTCTTAAATCTATAAAAAGGAGCATACTTAGAATCAAAGAGAGAGAGAGAGACAGAGACAGAGACAGAATTACAAAGTGCACTGGAATTTGTTCTTAAATCTCATTCTAAGTAACTCAGTTCTTTTGTGAAATCTTTGTAAACTGAGAGGATGCTCATGAGGATAAATTCTGGTCCTGGCTGGGTTATAGAGAATTCCTGATATTTGGTCCCTAGTGTTTCTGCATCAAATTTGCTCTTACATCCTCCCTGCCAGACCTGGTCTGATTTCTTGTAGCCCCTGAAAAGCAATCCAGATGGCCTCTAAGAAAGAGTTATCACTGCATAAGCATTGGGGTTTTTAGAGTCTGCCAGCCCACTATCTGAAGACAGATGCAGAAGCTTGAATGATATTTTAAGCAGATGCTTCATCTCTGATAAAGTTCTCTTGCTTAAGAATTTTGTAAATGATAGGCTCATTCTGTATAATATTCTGACTTAAAGGTGAAACTATCACCATCTACTTTAAGAGTGTAGGATATTGACTACATAAATTATTGTACATAAAATCAAATATATTTTATGCTTTTAAAATTTGTATTAAATATTAAATTTAATGGCATTCTTACTGGGTTAGGGTACCCCTCTCTGAGTTGTCTGGGGTTTATTGTCTGTATATAAGTTTTAAGGTACAGTGCGAAGAAAGGAATTTGCATCTGGTGAGTCCCTGGATTATCTTAGCAATATTAGGGTAATTTTCTACCTTTGTTCCCATTTCTGACCTTTGAAAATCTATGGGGACACATTTTAAAGTCTTCAAACTGTCCATTGAAACACTGACCAATTAAAGCTCATTGAAGTTTCATGGCCAGGTTAATAAAAGAACAGATATATTAAATTATATATCAATAAAGCTGTTACATTTTTTAAGAAGAAGAAAGTTGGAAGCAGATAAACTGGATAAAATTTGAAAGAAATGATAAGTTCCCCATCTGCATCAGTGACATTTTCCTGGGCTGACAGTTATGTTCCAGACATTATACAAGGTAGTCTACTCCCATCGCATCTCTGGGCTTTGGACTTGATTCCTTTCTGATTCATAATGACATAGGAAGGTGAGTTTCTTTAGGGAGTTCTGGGGTCAGATTTAGGAGCTCATGTATACAATTTTGATCATTGTAGTAGGGTAAAATATTGCCCTCCCCTCCTCAAAAAAAAAAGGTCAGGTCCCAAAGCCTAGAACTTGGACATAATGCCTTATTTGGAAAAAGGGTCTTTGAATATGTGATTAAAATAAAGATCTTAGAGGAGATTTTTCTGGATTATCGAGATGGGCCCTGCACGATATCATATGCATCCTTATAAAAGAGCGGCAGAGAGAGAGTTTACTACACATAGAGAAGGGGTTGTGAAGGTGGAACAGAGAGAAAATGATGTGGCCACAAGCTGAAGAATGTCAACAGCTACCAGAAGCTAGAAGAGACATGGATGGATTCTACCCTAGAGCTTCTGGAGGGATCACAGCTCTGGTGACACCTTTAATTTTAGCCTGAGGATACTGATGCTGGACAAAAGAAATTTCTGTCAATTACCAAATTTGTGGTGCTTGTTATAGCCACCACAGGAAGCCAATACAACCATCTACTGCCCCTACACTCCAGAAGCTTTGTGGGAAAGATGGCAGCAGATACTTTGCTTGTCTTCCTATGGAGCACTGGAATCTAATTGCCATTCCTCCAAATCTGAGTTGCCTTCATGATTCCCTTGACTGATAGGAAATGGCAGCAGTGATGCTCTGGGACTTCTGAGGCTAGGTCAGAGGAAGCCTTGTAGATTCCTCCTGGGCCTCTGGGGACACTCACTCTTGGAAACCAGCTACCATACTGCGTGGAAGTCCAAGCAGCCCTTTGGAGAGAGATTGAGGCCCTAGCTATTAGCCCCACCTGAGCGCCAAGCTGAAAGCCAGCACAACTTACCAGTATTCATCCTGGAGTCATCACCCAAGTCAAACCACCTCAGCCAATACTGTGTGGTGCAGAAAAGCCGTCCTTGCCAAGCCCTGCCAAAACTGTGGTTTTGTGACCAAGATAAAGAATCTAAATTTGGGGGTGATTTGTTATATAACAAAGATAGCCAGAGCAGGCTTTTTTGAAAAAAAGATACTGATGCTTTGCACCCCCATTAAATCCTCCCATCTGACTTTATTGGCCTGACCTGAGATGAGTATGTCTAAAACGCGGTGATTCTAGATATGCATACAAGGTTGAAAACCACTGGATCACAGAATAATTCTGCCATTATGAATAAAGAATTTGGCAATGGCACAATTTTTTTAACTTATCAAAACTTTCCTACTTTAGGCATGTCTCTACCAACACACTGAGTGAAAAAATTATTGAATAAATCACACTAGTGCTTTCTGTGCTTTTCTGAGCTCTCACTTAGAAAGTTTAGGGTGCAAGTTATGTTTTTTAGTATTTTTTTGTTTGTATTGTTTTTTTATTTTATAGAATTATGAAATTGTATCTTAGGTCATTATTCCTAAGTAGTAAATGAAAGTAACCCCCTGCTATCTTTCTGATAATGGAAGAATTCCTGGTTAAAGCAAATATATATTTTTTCCTGCTTCCTTCAAAAGAGTTGACCAGAATGTCCCCACTCTCTTGCTTGCTGGTCAGAAGGCACCCATGAGACAGAAGTGGGCTTTGGACTGTAAGCGTTTGTCAGATGCCTCCCTTGGCTACATCCTTGACAGAGTCTGAAAGAACTTGGCCAGGATTTTTGGGAAACCACGGAGAAGCCCAGAGGCAAGAATAGAAAGGACATCAGTGATTCAGCCCCCTTCCTTGCATCATATCTCTACCCTCCAATGGCTGTCATCTTCCCCTTCTCTCCTTCTTTCTGTTGCCACTACTTGCAAGTTGCCAGCCTGAGACTTCAGGCAGAGTTTAAGTCCCATCACCACCCATTCCCTGCCTCGGTGCCCAGTTTCCTCAGCACCCTCCTCCTCTTCTGTCTGTTTGCTTCCTTTTGGACCTGACCCTTACTCCCGTACCTGCCCTGCTTGCTTGTCCATCTTTTTTATTGTCCCTGCTGAGTTCTAGCCTCCTGTAGCATGAAACCCACCAATGGTAAGCCTGTGACAGCATCTGTGAAGCTGCCCCACACAACCAACCCAAATCTCCTTGGATCCCAGTGGGATGGCCATCTGTCCATGGAGATTCAATCAAATCAGCTCTTCATTCTCAGAAGAGAAGATCAACACACAGCTCCTTATTCCAGGCCTGAAACCTGACACACCTGCATCCACTGTACTTGCTCCACAGTGGTGTGATGGGTCTCTACCATAGCTGGCTGACAGCAACCCAAAAAGTTTATGAGGATATTTACCGGTGGCCTCCCTTGGAGCTCAGTTCAGTGTGTGACCCATTCTCAGTTTGTGCTTGAGAGCTGCTCCACAGTAGGTCTGGTCCCACCCATCTGGGTTTTAATCTAGATGTTCAGTAATTTGGAAAAGGAAGACTTAATTGAGCATTCTAGAATAATCTGAACTGTGCTCTTTGGTATCCTAATTTCCACTGGTTATTGGTTATGAGTGGAGAGTTGGGTGGAATCTTCTGTGTAATGAGTTCCTGGAACACATGATTCAACACATTTAAACCAGTTTCTTTAGTATATGACTTCCTAGACTCTTTAACATGCTGTTACATGCCACAGATCTCCACAAGAGGCTGTGGATGTGTCATTTCCCAAATTTCTTAAATCACAAAACTTGAGATAAACAACTATGCCCCAGGAGGCTTGTTTTTTGTAAGATATCCATGTCTTCCATAGATCCCTGAAAGGAATTACATCGTGGATAGATGATGTAATAATTTTATTTCAGAGCTTGAATCTGTGACAGGACAAGCTTACCTAGAAAGTCATCTGCACTCAAATGGAAAATTTGACTGCTATTTTGGTTTAGGTTGTCCAAATGGAATTTTGAGAGGTTCCAGGCTCCTCTTGACCTGGCTTCTGTTGGCCCCGGCTCCTCTTCAGCTTCCTCCCTAGGACTTACACATTGATGGGTGCTAGGACCAAGTCTGAAATGTTGTCAGAGGATTTTGGCCTTTATTTGTATATGAGGAGGTTAAGGTATTATGTTACATATTGAGGAAAGGTGTTACTCCCAGAAAAACTAGAAAATATCTACTTCAGGCCTCACTGGGTGAGCATAGATAAGGCTCTCACTCACCTTTGCTATTTGGAACATCATCTGCTGACTTCAGTGGGTCCCCACCATGACTACAGGGCCTCCAAGTTCATCTCACTCACCTAGAAGTCTCTAATGGATGTTTGGGAAGCTTTAGTGGATATTCGGGAAGTTACCAGTTTTTCTTGTCTCCTCTTTCTTGGTTGGCCTTTGCCAAATGTAACTGATCTCTAGAACAAAACCCCAAACCACTAAAATCTCTATAGACTTAAAAACTTCACAGTCATATATTGACTGACAGCTCCTCTGGCTAGGATTCTTCCTGACCAGGATTCAGAAACAGCACTGCAGAGGAAAAATAACAAAAAACAAACTTTAATCTTTGACAACTTTAATCTTTGACAACTTCTTACGTATGATGGTCCACAATAAACTTCTGCCAAGTGATATGTGTATTCTGCCTGTAAACACCTATTTTTCTTGGAGCTGTGATCTTCCAAATTTTAGGTTTTTGCCCTTCCTCCTTTTTAGTCTTACTTTTTCTTTTTTTTTCTGCTGGGGCAGATCTTTGTCTTTAATTTTGTAAGGTCTCCATCTACAACAAGGTGTCTCAATGGCAGGGCACAGCCAAGGTTAGAATTGGGGATGTGAATCAGAAGATCTTAGCCCACAACTTTTTTTTTTTTTTTTGAGATGAAGTCTTGTTCTGTTGCCCAGGCTGGTCTTGAACTCTTGGAGTTAAATGATCCTCCTGCCTCAGCCTCCCAAATAGTAATGATTTATTTAGTGAACAGGTACACAAAAGGATGTTTGTACACTACAGATGTAATATCTATAACTGAGTTTGTCAACTATCTCTTCCCCACCCCGATTCCTAATCAAAGACAGACATACTCCGAATCCCACCATCATGGAATGATTGTGAAGGCATTCTTACATGGTTTTCTTGCCTGCCCCATCACAGTACCAGTTACCTCTTCACTCAGAGTAAAGGGAACTATCCATTTTCTCAGTTCAGAGGGCTTAGAAGCAGATGACTACTTCTACTGATTTATCCTTAGCTGCTCTAGTTGTCTGCTGAGCACCTCCTCACCAACATGTCACTTCATTGCTCCCATCTGGAGCCCCCTAGCCATTCCATTAGTCCTGGACCTTATTCTTTCCCTTTTTGGCCTATCGGGTTACAGACTTTAAAAGACAGATGCCATCTCATCTCTAGCATCAAGGAGACATTTACGGTTCTTCTCATTCTACTCCCTTTTCCCTACTCACACTGTGTGAGAAGACTAACCCTATAAATAGTTCTACATGCAAAGTCTGAACTTTGGAATGATGCTCCCTCTGAGTTCAAATCCTGGTTACTTCATCTCTGAATGCCTCAGTTTCTTTATCTGCAAAATAGAGAAATCATAGTAAGTACCAACCTACCTCAGAGTCATTTTGAGCATGGAATAAAATGTTACTTAGGAATTATTTAGAACAAAAGCCCAGCACATGGAAAATGTTAGCTGTTTTTAGTATATGAACTAGATTTTTCAGCAACATCCTTGTGTGTTTTTAAGACCACAACATGGCTGGGCCCACTTTTCTACTGATGAGGCAATCTGACCAAGCAAGCGCCTTTTGCCGCCTCAGGTGTTTAAACGGTTTTATCTGTCTCCACATTACCATGAGCAATTGAGCTAATTCTGCAACACAAAATATACTAAAACCAAAAGGGACTGGCCAAGGACAGCTGAAGGCTGCAGGAGGTTCCCTGTGACATGGAAAACCTTCTGAGACAGGAAGTGTTGTGGCCATTCCTGGCCAAGTCTCCTGCACCCTAGCATAGTTTGTCTTTCAAAGAACCTTTCAGCTAAGACGATCTTCTTATTCCTGCCTCCTTTGCTGCCCTGATGACTCCGGCTAAACATTAAGTCTTAGGAGGGTTTGTAAGGATTCCCCCTCCCTGTATTTGTCTGTTCCTTAAGGCTAGAATCATCTAAGTAGGTGTTCAGCATCCCCTCCTCTGGTACCCAGATTGACCCATCTAACTCACCAGAGCCCTACAAGACTGAGGAACCTGGGAAAGGGGACTATGAATTACCTCTATTCCTTGTTTTTTGTTCCCTTCTCAACTTCTATAAGAGAACCCAACCCACAATCTTTTGATGTTTGGGGCCACTGTTAGAAATGGAAGAAATCTGATGGCAGACCTTGTAAACCCAAGTAACATGACCCAGATGGGGTCTACCTGATGTCTTCACCTCATGCTGTGCCTGATTCACCAATAGTGTATCCTTTTCTCCCCCTTTATCAACATATTTTAGACTTGGGTTCACTCTCTTTTTTTCTCTTAGCAGATTCTTTAAAAAAAAAAATCATATGTTCTTGGCACCTGTAAGGACAAAGCATTATCATAATTGACACTATTACTTACTGATTTCTTGGCAAGGTTTGTCACACATTGTTCCATTGGCTCCTTGCAACAACCCTAAGATAGATAGACAATACTAGAAATGTGAGCTGTTGCCTTAGTCAGTGAAGACTTTGACTAAGGATGATGGTTACCAGTACCTCCTGGATCAGAGGTGTGTGTGTATATATATATATATATATATATATATTTACTTACTTCCATTTTACAGAGGATAATCAGAGGTAACTGCTTTGTATCATACAGTTAGTAATTGAAAAACCTGGGATTCAAATCCAAGTTCTCTACTTCCGGAGCCCTGCTGTGCCAAGCAGAAGTTGTTGAGTCACTACACGACATACAAACGAGCTACTGGGCCTTTATATTCCCTTCACCAAGATGCCATCTGATTCTCTGAGTCTCTAGCTTGTCAAACCCATAAAACTTCATTTGCTTAGCTAGCCAGACCTGTTTTTTGACACAGCCTGTGTTCCCATCTCTCATACCCCATTGCAACCCACTGCATGACCACTCAGCTTCTGCCACTATGTCATGGTGCAAGGGCATGCTAAATATATCTCAGCACTGAATAATTGATAAATTACCATCATAGAAATGCTGGAAGTGGGGGGAAGGTATTAGCCTCATTCTGTAGATGAGGAGAGAGCTTTATAAAGTCAGTGAATGGTTTAGCTGGGACTAGAGGCCTGGGTCATACCAGAACTTATGCCATGACACAGTCTCATGAAAAGTACAAGTGTGCATCATGATGAATTCCATGTGAATATAGGGTGCTGGTAGGTAGACAGGAGTGAAGCAGGGGGTGGGGCTACCTTGCCAAAGTGAGGACTTGTCACCCGGCTCACCCCTCATAAATCCCAAGGATGAGCAGTGACAATTCTGGATTCCCTGTCCCTCATCTCCTTCCCTAAGAGAGAGTTGTGGGAGATGAGTGCCTTGGGTTCAGTTTCCCAGATTCTGCAGACTCCCGACTGCCTACCACCAGGAGGCACAGAAAAGCCAGAAGAAAAGCTTACCTGGAGGTCATCTCCTATACCTGCCTTGTGCTTCTTACTTATTGATCTACAAACCTTTTGTTTCTTAGACATTCTTCCTGGCCTCTGGCTTCTTGCTTTGGATTCAGCTTCTTGTCTTGATTCAACTATAAAGGGATCTGAAAGTCAAGTTCCTCTCAGTTTTTACCGGAAGAAGTGGGCCATGGGAAATCTTTGCCATCCAGATGGTCCTTAGGTATCCATGCAGTGATGTCTACTGGTGTTGAATAGTTTTTATTAATTCCACTTCCGTTTTGCTCCTTACTTAGAAATATAAGCAGTTCCTTTATTCTGGCTACTGTTGCTTCTTTATGTGATAAAACAATGAACAGAAACGTGTAAACTGCAGATATAACCTTCTGTTTGGATCCCCCATCTGTGAGTAGCTTCCCCTTCTTGGCAGTGTACTGAGCAATTTTATAATTTGTATCTGTGGGTTGAATTTTTATCTAGACATTTGAACATTTAAATATACCAATTTGCTTCAAAAGGTAAATGTACTTTTAGGTCTCCAGGAACATTGCTGCTGCCTCTGTGATTGATTCACTTTGTAAAGTTTTATATTACTGTTTGAAAATGTCATGGACATATTTGATATGTGTTCACCAAGAACATGCAATGCTGCCTCTCATAAGAAAATCATCTCAGCTGGGAAAGTGGTGATTACCTATGTTACCACAGTCTCCTTAAAAAGGCAGAGGTAGTACATTCAGCTCATATTTCCTGGTTGCTGATATTTTGCCAGCAGTATTTACCCAGTATCTACTCCATGTCCGTGCTGACATCTTGCTTTGGTAAACCAAGAGAAGATCACCAGGTTGCCTGGTATCTGAAGTTACTAATGCTGGAACATGCTGTTAGAAATAGAAGGCATCCCCCATCAGCTCTGGCCCAGGCCTCCCGCCAAGTGGGAAAGGTCTTCCAAGTAGAAGAGAATTGGACAAGAAAGAGAAGTCAGGGTTAGGCTTTCACCCTTTAGGACTCCTAGTCACCATGAGAAACATCTTACATGCCTGCCGTTCTCACCAATCACTGCAACTAGGTGGTAATCAGTTCCCTTTCCCACATCGAATGTTAAGCTTTTTTCTTTTTTCATGCTGATAAATTCTGAAGCCTAGAGAGCATGGTTTGATAATCTCCTGCAACCTACTTTAAATATCAGGGAGTGCAACTAGACTCCGTCTCAAAGTTCTGAGTTGCCTCCAGAAGCATTTCTGGACATGCTATAGAAGGTGCTTATTTATTGATGGAGGTTCTTAGACCCAAGATAACTTAAAAGCTAGTAGGTGCAGGAAAGAGACTTCCCTTTCTCTTCCCTTTCTTGAAGTCATCCACGAGAGAAATACCAGCTGTGGTACTAGACACGAAAGGGTTTCTGGTGATCCTAGGGAGGAAAGGCCAAGGAAGCTGTCCCTACCTCACTTGGTTTCAACATCACTACACCACATGGCTCCCCACTGCGGCCTCCATCCCAAGGCATATTTTTTAAAGCACCCAAATCCCAATTCTATCTGCTACAAGCAAATCTCCATACTTGAACTTTTTTTTTTTAATGATGCTGCACCTCTGCAAGGTAAATGTAACCTTTTTCGGTAGGCAGGATTTTGTAATGTGATCGCTCTGTGCTTCTGAGCCATGTAGGAGACCATTTGTCTAGGGAAGAGGTGAGAGTGAGGATGTGCTAGTCCTCAAACCCCCACCCTGCTGTGCAATAAGTGACAGAGATGAATGCTGTCTGGGAGTATATGTTTTCTCCCTGCATGAAAGTTTATGACTCCCATAATACTAGAAACATGAGCTCTTGCCTTAGTCAGTGAAGACTCTGACTAAGGATGATGATTACCAGTACCTTCAAGACCAGAGGAAAGGGAACTAATCTTTTTCTAAGTTCATGTAACTTAGAAGTGAGCAAATGGTTACTTCTACCAATATCTTTCTCCCTCTTCCCCACTCCACACCTATATCAGCACTTCAGCTGCTCTCTTTACTCATCTGTGTGCTTGGTAGGGAATGATTTTTACCCACACAAACAGAAGAGTCACTTTAACTAGAGAGATTGACTAAATTGTAACAATTTCATAGCTCAATAAAAACCACATTCCAAGACCCTGACCGTGGATGAAGACCCTTGCAAAAAGACAGCCTTTATGTCCAAAGGAAGGCATAGATTTTTTGACACTAATATCTGTATGTTTCTGTCCCTGCAGCCTTAGGAAAATCCAAAGGTATGGTATCCTCTGGTAGCTCTGAGGCCATGTTCAGTCTCTTAAACTCAGTGAGCTATGCGTAGTAGTGAGCTCTGTGAGAGGGTGAATGCGCCATGTTTGATTGCTTGGCAGAGACGTATTTGAAGCTGTGTGCCCATCATTAAACCAGAGTCAGAGCCCAGAGGGACCACAGGCATGAGCAGCCCCTTTCCTGCTGTGTAGACAAGCAGAGGTGGCCTGCAGAGGTGTGACTTGGCAGGGATCCTGGCCGTGGTGGAGCTGGGCCTAGACCCCAAATGACAAAGAGTAGAAGATGTTTCCTGCTGGTCAGTTTCAGGTTCCCTGCTCCTTGTCCCCGCCCATCTCCTTCTTGCCCTTGAAAGGAGTGAGCGTCCCCCGCCCCCACATTCTGCTGTGAGGAAGGCTTGGAGTCTACACACAGGGAGCTGGCTTTGGCAGAGGGTTGAAGCACAGCTTGTGGACTCCAGCGCTGCCAACTGAGCCCTGCTCCTAGCTGCGGGGGTGGAGGGCCGCCCTTGCCAAGCCTGGGCTGCCCAGGGCTGCGTCTCAGCTGGCCTGGAGTGGCCTGGGCACTGGAAGCATCGTTGCCTGTGCCCACTGCGGAGCACAGCCCTCCATGCATCGCTTCCTGGGCCAAGGGGGTGCTAAGGCTGCACTGCTCTTCCTCTAACACGGACCTGCTTGAATGTTTCCGCTTCGTGGGGGAGGGAACCCATCACCTGTCATCTGTCACCTGTCACGTGTGGGTAAGCAGGTGTCTTTGTGTCCCTCGCCAGCATGGGCGTGAGGGTCATGGACACATCTTGGGTGGCTCGAAGAGGCTCCTCGGCCGGTCGGAAAACGTCCTGCGCCCCGCCCACCATGCAGCCTCCCGCCCCGCCTGCTGAGCTGGCTGCGCCTCTGCCGTCGCCCCTGCTGGAGCAGCCCCTGGACAGCCCTGCCGCCCCCGCGCTTTCTCCATCCGGCCTGGGCCTCCAGCCTGGGCCTGAGCGGACCAGGTAAGCGCGGGCCACTGCTGTCAGGGGCGGGCTGGTGTGCAGGGGGTGTCCGAATTTGCTGCCCTAGAGGCTTCCTGGATTTGGTCATTCCCACTCCCTTTTCTATGCATTCATGTATGGCTTCTGCATCGTGCTGGCACCACATAAGTCATCCGCAGCTCCCTGAATTGTGACAAAAATCCGGGCTTTCCAAGAATAGCATCCCCAAGCAAACATAAGGTGGCAGCTTGCTAAAGCTGTTTAAGGAATCTAAAATTCCTTAACTCTCTTATTTCCCCCTTTCCTTGCCTTTATCATGAAAGTAGCCTCCCTTATTCATAGGGGATACGTCCCAAGACGCCCAGGGGATGCCTGAAACTGCAGATAGTACCCAACTCTAGAGACACTATATTTTTACTTATACATCCATACCTATGATAGAATTTTAGTTATAAAATATCCTCAATAGGAGATTTGCAGAAATTAATAATAAAATAGATCATAACAATATACTGTCTCAAAATATCATCTTGTACTATGCTCACTTATTTTTGGACCACAGTTGACTGCAGAAAGTGAAACCACAGATAAGGGAAATGACTGTATCCTATTTTGAAATTTATAATTTCATTGCTTCTCCTTCTCCTCTGCCTTTAGATTTGTAGTGGCCATTTTTGATGCTAAAGTGGGTAAAAATCAGGGAAGACACAGAGATGACATAGTCATGTTGGGCCTGGTGATCTTTGCAGCATGCCACTTGGTCTTATCCTCCATTCTTTTAGGGGAAGGAAAAAGAGACAAGTTCATTCCATGGCTAGCTTGGTGAACATTAACTGAGGCTTTTTCTTCAAAGATTAAAAAGATACAATTACTACCCTTAAGGAGTTCACCTTTCAGTGAGCAGACAGGTGCTGACAAATAATTATAGCACTTAGTTATGCACAACCAGGGTCCCAGGGAAGGATACCTGACCATTCCTTCAAAGGGATGTGATCTGGGGAGTGGAATTCTGGAAGTGGGAATTGTACTATCTGTTTTCTCAAACAGCAATTGAGGACACTCAAAAAGCTACTTCAAATTAGATGCTACTGTGCCTTCTTTTAGCTGATACAGCATTCCTGTCTGACAACTACCAAGAAAATTTTGGAGATGTTGGGAAGCTGAACCTGTTAACCCAAATCTTTCTCCAAACACACATACACATTCTCATATACCATCACCACCAACACGCAAACACACATACACTGCCTCCCCTGCACACACCAACCCTCTACATGAGAGGGTTGCAGGG